>BQNB010057686.1:0-38103 GCA_026074375.1 Tanacetum coccineum | reverse complement strand
AAACGCCATCAATCGTAATACCCCTGATGTTCATTTGATTACGTTTTTTATTCAAAATTCCATGGAAAAAATTTGAGTTTTCGTGTTCTATCTCCTACGAGGTATGAATTTTATGGACCACTGTTATGTTTATTAAACTTAGTTCCTATAAAATCAACATATGGAGAATGGCAATTTTGTGCACCAAAATAGTTATAGCACAAGTGGTTGACATTGCTGAGATCATGTCTTTCAGGATGTTGTTTCAGACACCCACTACACCACCTGCTCCAGCCCTATTAGTTTCATAATCTTGATCAGTCAATCTACTCAAATAAATTGCCTCAACATTAATTAGTTAAAAGGGACTTTTCTAAGTATCAGGTTCATATATAGGCCCTTAGGTTCATATATAGGCCTTTATTTAGCGTTATGTTAGCTCACACACACACACACACACACATAAATAATGTTGATAGAGATTTCTAATGAGTGACTATAAAATATGATGCTAAGTTTTTAATGGATGGTGAGTTCTTATTAATTATTGGATGATGCCATGTTTTTTAGAAATTTCTTTCGTTCATGCAATTTAGAGTGTAAAATATTTGCAATTGTGTATATGTTTAGCTCTTTTGTCTTAAGGTATTAGCCAAATGGATTAGTTAGTATAATAAATCATGTGACTTATAGCCTTATATATCAGTTTATTATGGCCTCATAGATTAGTGTACTTATGGCATTTGTTTCATGTATATTTCTTACAATCGACAAAAGGTGCGAGGTAGGAGCATTGCAAGAGATAGCTCAAAAGACACCATTGCTTGAAACAACAAAATCTAAATATTAATGTTTAGCTAATAGTAACAACAATGGCAGGTTTTAGACTCTTATAGACTCTTCATTATGTTTGTTAAACCAGGTTTTAGCTTTATCACACAAGGAAAAGGGAAATATTAAAAGCTTGACAGCTTCACTTTGAGTTTCACCATATTTGAACATGTCGCAAATTGCGAGGAATTCACGGATGTGGTCTTGCGGATCGACCCGCAGATAACCATCGAATTTATTTTTTTGAATCATTTTCAAGTGGGTACTATTGATAACAAAGTTGTCATCAACATCAGGTCGAATAATAACGGAATTAGGAGTCGGTGCTACAGTTTTAGCACTTTCCCACATGGGTTGATCACCAGGATCAAGAATTATCATTTGTTGGGTTTCGACATCCACTTCAGGTATATTTATGACGACAAATCCATTAACGATAGGATGTTGGGTTGAAGATTTGAGTGATTCGATATGAATGGAATTTTTTGGATTATTTTAAGTTTACAAGTCCTTGTTATTAAATTTTTATTTAATTTATATATAGACTTACGAGTTTTTCCCCTAAGAGTGTGGGTTTATACATACGTTAAGTATTTTACAAAAAGACATTTTTATATATTATATAATTAAGGCTAATAGGATAATATTCAAAATAAAGTAAATTATTTTTATCTATATATTTATAATTTTACCTTTTTTATATTATATATATATTAGATATATTTTAGTTTTTGGGATATATAGAAAATAAGGATAAATAGATAAAAGATTATTTTTGGATCAAAGTGCGGCGTACTTTAAGAAAAGTACGGCGGTTTTTCTGGGTTTGGATAGAGAGCGGCATACTTTAGGCAAAGTGCGCCGGCTTTTCTGGAAATTTTATGTTTTTTATGTTTTTTTTTAATAATTATGATAAACTAGATAAATTACAAATACACAAGGCATATAATCAGATAAAAACAATTCCAAATGATTATAGAACCTAAGACTAGCAGATTGGGGGTTTTGGTTTTGGTTTTTGAAATAAGATTATGTTTGTGAAAATTTGCAGAAAGTGCGGTGTACTTGGGTAAAGTACGGCGTACTTCCTGGGTTTTCAGGAAAACTAGCGCACAAATAGGATGTACGGCGTACTTCCTGAAGAAAAAACGATTTTTTGGGTTCTGTTTTCCAGAAAACGGTACGGCGAGTTTGAAAATTTATTTGTGAAACAAAATAGCACCAGAAATAAGCAACAAACTATAACAACTTAAACAATTCCCCGGCAACGGCGCCAAAAACTTGATGTGTGTTTTCCAAGCTTTATATTTATAATACTAAAAATACCGATTTTTACTAAAAACACAACACTCGGGAAGTATACCCGTTCGTGTATAGAATAGCTTTAGGTAAGTCCAGGTCGTTCCATGGGAATTGAGGTTTTTAGAGTTTGTAATTAAGGTGCTAAAGTTAATAAGATTGTCACTGATCAAATTAACCAAATCTTGCATATATCGGATACTATAACGAAAGCAATTAAAAGATGATTCAACAAGGAATTAAAGTATGTTTGTTTAGGCAATGATCACTTAGATAATGATGTGTTTGGAATAGTGTTTACAAGTTTAGAGAATAAATTTATCACAAGTTATAAATTCTTTCGGCCTTTAAATATAACTAGTGATTATATCGATTAATAACAACAAATCCTTTAGGCCTTTATAAGTTATTATAACCAATATATTAGATGGAATGATAAAACACCGTTCGGCCTATTTTCTTATATAAAATATGTTTTACCCATTCAATAAACAAGTATCCAAACACTCCATAGCAAAGATCACATATCGCCTAAACAAACATAAGATTACTACTCCATAATCAAAGAAGTAATAAAACACATTATGAACTCAAACAATTCAATAATAATCATATTCAAAGGATAAACAAGATTATACCAAATTCCAAGAGCAAATAATGGTGATTTCACAAGAATTTCCTAAGAACACTTTATTATATTAAAAGCAAAACCTAGAAACTATGAACAATTCTGTCACAATCGCTTATAGATTTGAATAAACACTTCTATTATGCTTCTTTGATGGATGAAAACCTGGAAATTGATGGTGGAGAGTGGTGGTAGTCGATGGTGGTGATGGTGGTTTGAATGGGTGTTTGGATCCTTGGTTTGTCAAGCCAAGATCACCAAAAACACATTTTTTAAGTGTTCTAAACGAATTGGGGTTTGTGTGTGTAAGAGATATGGAATGAGGTGATTAGGGGATGTATTTATAAGCTAAAAATGGGTTAAAGTACGTCGCACAAACTTATTTGTGCACCGCACATCGGGTGTTAATGCACTTAGCATTTAATTGCATTTAATTTTTCCTTAGACTGAAAAGTGCGCCGAACTTTGGCTAAAACCGCCATACTTTTTGAATATTCAGCAGTTGGCCTTTTTCACGGTTGTAGATAATTGAATTCTCTTTCAGTGGCCGCTTGATTCAACTAAAACGGAGTTCGTATGACCGAGTTATGGCCAAAACAGTGAACAGGTGTCGGGAGATCTTTAACTTCAGTTATTTCTTCGTTTAAGCTTCAATTCTTCGTGTAATCTTCCGTTTTCTTCCACGACACATATCATGAACCTACAATAGCAAATATACTTGATTAAGTACCAAAAGTTCACGAGAAATGATCAAATAAATGCAAATAACGCCGCTAAAAACATGTATAATTTAGGCGTTATCAAATATGTCAAAACTGTTTTAGAAAGTATGACAAAATTTTGTTCATCAAGAATACTCCAACATAGTGCCCCCCTAACATGTTAGGACCTGATCTCAATGGCAAAGCTGTAAATGAGTCTCAGTATAGAGGTATGATTGGATCACTAATGAACCTAACTGCAAGCAGACTTGACATTCGATTCTCAACTGATCTCTATGCAAGACATTAAGCAAACATAAGGAATCCCACCTTATTTTTGTTAAGAATTTTCAGGTACCTAAATGGTACTCTCAGTCTTGGTCTTCAGTATCCAAAATGTTCAGGTCTTGACCTAAAAGGATACTAAGACTCTGACTGTGCTGGATGCAACATGGATAGAAAAAGGACTTCAGATGCTTGTCATTGCTTGAAGGCAAGCTTGCTTGCTGAAAGTGCAATAAGCAGCAATCTGTAGCTATGTTCTCAACTGAAGATGAAGATCTAGCTGCTGCTGGATGTTGTGCCATCATACTATGGATAAAGAGTCAACTCACTGACTATGATATCATATATGAAAAGTTACCCATAACAATCCAATTATGCACTTAAAAAAACAAAGCTTATTGATGTCAGATCAAGAATCATACTTTCAAACGGGACTCTCTCACTCTCATTCCATTTCATCCCACATCCTAATATCAACTCTTTGCTGATATCTTTCACTAATCCTCTAGAATGAGCTAACTTTCATAAATGAAGTGCGAAGTGAGAGTGCGCCGATAGGTATGCTGAACATTGATTCAAAACCTAAAGCTTTAGTACTGACTGAAGAAAATGGAAGCTTCAGCGCTTTCATCCAAAACTGAACAAACTTTCATATGTTAAATGTCAGTTCAGTTTTTGCATATAACCTTTAGCTTGCTTAAATGAAGTAACTGAGCAATCACATATGTCTCATTCATGGATTTGCATGAGCATGTGTGGTTTCGTCGCCGGAGCACATATATTGGTCAAGTCAAGAACTAAACAAAACTGATTTATTTTCTTCAGTTCAGTTTATAAAATAATTTTATCAAATTCTTCAGCTTTCTTGCGAGTGAAGTAACTGAGCAATCACATATGTCTCATTCATGGATTTGCATGAGCATTTGGGGTTTTGTCGCCTTCGCTGGAAGATTGATGATGATGAAGATTACAATAATCTGTTCAGCATAACATAACACCAAACCTGAACCTAATCTAGCTTTTTCAAACATCAATCTCAAGGTCAGTTTTAAAACAAATATGATTCTCAAAAGTAATATTATTTTATTAAAATAATTTCCTTTTCAAAGAAGTTGTTTAAAAATATATATTAATATAGGACATCCAACGGTTAGAATGACCTCATCATCTTTTTCTCACCTACTTTTTTAGTTAATAGACAGCTGTTCACTATTCTAGTGGTCAAAGCAACTCTTTGTTGACTTTCATTTAATACAAAGTTTAGCACACATGTTGAAAACAAACCTTAAACATTCCTCATAACTTCATAAACCCTAGATATCTTTTCACCAACTCATAACTTCCAAATGGCAGTTATCAAATTGTCAAAGATAAAAGTGAAAATTTCTCAAATCATATAATCCACCACACCTATCACAGCTCATTTTCTTACCAACACATATTAAATTCACCAAAAACACATACACTCATAATCCAAAACAAATCAAATAATCAAAACCCTAATCACATCAAATGGCAAACCAAGAATAAAATCCTCCACAACAAGAACAACCCTTTGTTGCTGCTAAGCAAGTAGGCTTCAATCTTGAAGATATCATCCTCAACACAAACAATGAGGTTGCTCTTCTGTACCTAGAACACAATAACAAGGATCACTTCAAATGTGTTTCTGATTTCATTTCCAAATGTTGCCTTAGAAAACCATTTACTAGATCTCCAAACATGTATAAGGAATACCTAGCTGAGTTTTGGTACTCAGCTAAAGCTCTTGAAAACTCTAAGGTTTCCTTCTCAACCCCTACTGGTGGTATCTATGGCGAAGTAGGGGTAAACACCTTTAGGAATGCCATTGGTGCACATTACCTCCCTCACTTTAGCAAGTATGTTGCACCACTGTCTATTGACATAGTGAGGCTATGGTTTGAAACAATTAGGTATGGGGAAGCTGTTCCTGCCAAAGGGACTCTCAAAAAGAGTCTTCTTCCTCCTAGGTGGAGGTTACTAATGGCACAGATTATCCAGTGTTTAGGAGGTAAAACTGGAGGTTTTGATCAGATTATCAACAAAGATGCCATTATATTGTATAGTCTAGCAAATGGGATCAACATTGACCATGCCGGTATCTTTTAGGAAGACATCATCATCAAACTGAACAAGAAACATAGGGAAAAGGTTGCACCATACACTAGATTTCTATCTCTATTGATGATGCACAAGATGAAGGAAAGCCATGGAGATGGAGAACTCACACTCTACCCTAATCAAGTCTTCAGTGTCAACAATTAGGCACTGAAGCCCAACCAACCTGAAGAACCTCCCTTCACAGACCACATGTTGTCGATATGCGCTATTGATACGCCAGTGGTCTTTAAAGCTCCTAAAACCTCTTCCAAAGTTGAGAGTGTTTCCCAAGGCACAAATCCTGGAGCTAAACATGGACACAAGAATATTTCAACTTCTTCAAAACAACCGTTTCCTTATAAGTCCATTTCAAGAGGCAACAAAAGGTGGTGGACCTCAAAAGCACCCACCATTCCAAAACTGGTCTCCCCCCCCCCCAATCTAATAAAAGAAAATATTCCAGCCAGCCATGGACTCAAACACCCAAGCAGAATCCCCAGATTTTTACACATGTGGATAGTGGAATGCATAAAGAGAACCAGCAAGCAACTAGTGGCCCAACCTCTTTAGGGGTCACCAGTGAAGCAAGAGCCAACCCTCATCTCAGTAGTGGTATGTCAGCATTTAATTTAAATGAGCTTATTTATTTAGCATCTTTCATTATTCACTCTAAGTCTGCAATAGGAAATGATGCTTCAGTAGTTTCCACAACTGAAGCTGATCCTGAAAAATCTGCTCCTAGTGATTTTGTACCTTAACAACAGGGTATGAATGAAGGAACCAAAAACACTTCATATGAATACACTTATTTGCAGGTACTGACCCACATGTTCTTGCAGACCAAACCAAATCTGTTATTGAAGGGTTGGAAACTGTCCTCACTCAACCTAGAACAAGAAAAGGGGCCAACTCCATTGCTAGACAAGTTGAGGAAGAAGAAGCCTCCAACACAATCAAGTTAGAAGATCTAGCAAAGCTAGTGTCAAATGTGCAATGTAGCTTCAAAGACCTAGACTCACCTGAAGATGATCCTGTTATTGTTGTTAATGATAGTGATGAAGATGAGGAGGATGAGGTTCACACTACTACTGAAGATACATCAGCTCCAAAATCCTCATCTCCCAGGTCTTCTTAAATTAAAATAGCTCACCCAACCAAGTCCCATTCTTATAGTCTCAAAGCAACAAATCTAGAACTTAAGAAGACAAAGCTGAAGCTGAAGTTGCTCTCTTTAAAGCTCAACCCTTCTTTCCCAATATAAGACAGCTCAATGAGCTTCTAGATCTTCCCTCCAAGTTCAATGAACTGACTGAAGAAATAAAGTGTTAAAGCAACAAGTTCATGAATTGGAGATTGAGCTACTAGGAGATTTGAAAGAAATTCCCTCCAAATCTAGAAACTATACAAAGACTGTCATAAGTCTTACATCACCAGTTTTGCTAGAAACTGAAGACACTTTAGTGGGAACTTCCAGCGGAATTTGTTTCACTACCAGTACAGGTTGCATTAGTTCAAGCTAAGCTAAAAACCTTGGATGCTCTTCTAGGTATCTTGCTAAATGTCACAAAAGCTTTGAACAAGTTTTCTTAGGTTTTAGATTCTGCCTCATCAAAAGCTGAAGATCAAAGTGTTCCTTCAGCAGGCCAAGCTGACACTATGCCTGCTGAGGGGGAGAAGAACACAAACCAAGCAACCATCTCCCAGTTTTTTCAAAGAAGAGCTGAAAATAATGCTGAAAAGGAAAAAACAAAACAACCAGCAAACCAAAAACCAACAACACCACCTGACTATGAACAACCATCATTCCTCTTATCATCACAACCACAACAGCTCAAATGCAATCTCCTCCTCAAAATTCACAAAAAGGCTCCTCTCAACTTGAGAGGGAGCATATCAAGAAAGACAAGGGCAAAAAGGCTATGTCTTCAAAGGATGCTGAAGAAATGAGTACAGAAAGTGATTCTGATGATGAAACAACACACGTGCCTGGTTCCATGGT
The DNA here is from genome assembly GCA_026074375.1 of Tanacetum coccineum. Classification (NCBI taxonomy): domain Eukaryota; kingdom Viridiplantae; phylum Streptophyta; class Magnoliopsida; order Asterales; family Asteraceae; genus Tanacetum; species Tanacetum coccineum. The sequence goes on along the minus strand of BQNB010057686.1, from coordinate 30,260 downwards.
TGAATCCTCTAAGAAAAAGGATTTCAAAAAGTTTGACTTTGTCACTGAAGATGAAGAACATGTACATTTAACTGAAGAACAAACCGGTGCACAAAAAAATAGAGGAATAGGCCAATGCTAAGGCCGCTAGACGTGAAGGTGAAATAAAGAAAGAAGAGCTGATTGATCTTCTTGGTCCATAAGTGGTGAACAAGTACTACAATGATAAGTTACAGTATGACAGATACTGTGACAAAATGCTGAATAGAAGAGCAAAATTAAGAATCACCAACTGTGATATCTTGACTAGAAAGGGTCCAATTACTTTAAAAGTATATAGAGAAGATGATACAAGTAAAATCATTCTTGAGTTCAAAGCCAGTGACTTACATCTTGGTGAATGGAGAGAAGTTGTTAAAGCCTGCCCTAACAAAAAAGGTAAAGGATGGATGTCCATCTAGAAACAAATACAGGAAATAATGGACTATCTCGGTACAACTGAAGCTGAACTAGGAAAATCGACTTGGATAGACCTCTAAGTGAACAGATCCTTTGGATAAACTGAATGAACTACCAAACAGAAAAGAAAAGCAAGCTGATGACATTCATCACTTCATCAGAGCCTAACAAAAGGCTCAAGTCATCGTTCAATAATGAAGATCATCCGAGCTGGAACTTAGGTGCTCAATGACACTTGTCCTACGTATGATTTTGTTTAACTCATATCACAGACAGGATTTTGTTACCATTGAAGACTTTAGAGATTTCTCGAATACCATGCTATACACTGTACAAGAAATCTTCTTCAGACGTCATCAAGGTCCTGGGCTGGATGATCATGCCAGGACCTTCAGTTCCCTTATGCTTGATGAAGTTGATAAGAGAAACCTAAATCTACTTAAGTAGATGAGAACCATTAAGCAGCTAAGGTAGTAAATCATGTAACCCTTTATAATAACTTTATCTTGTGTATTGTATTGTAATGAAATTTATAATGAAAGGTTATCAGTTTATGTTGTTTAATTTATATCAGTTGTGTAATAAGAAGTTGTTTTGCTCACTTACAACTGACTTTAACTTAGGCGATTTGTATATTCAAATAGGGAGAGATTGTTGGGTTTAGTTCCTGAGCCCTTTAGTCTTTCAGTAGATTTAAACATAAAATCCCCTAAGTGTTACATAAGCTGAAGTCTTTCAGTTTGAGTCGCTGAAGTTTCTTCAACGTCAGCTCTTCAGGTCTTTTGAAGATTGGGAAGTATCTTTACTTCAGTTTATGCAAAGGTACAGAAACTGAAGAAGGCCTTTAGAAAGAGCTTCAGTTCAGCTTGGTTGACAATTCCAAGCTGAACGTTATCAATCTCCTTAATAGAAGATTGAAATATTTGTTTCACTTCTAGAAGGTTTATAAGGCGGGAAAAAAATTACTTTATGTCAAAAGGAATAAAGCAATCTCCTTGGGAAAATGTGCTTTTAAAGTTGGTATAGAAGTATAACAACTTTTCTTAAAGGACTGTACCTAGTACTTTAGAGCACATCTGCATTAAATGGTATCTCAACCACCCATTGGATGCACGACACGCGTACTCGGTTAACTTGTAAACCCTAATCTCTTTGCCTATAAAAGGAAAGGGATTCCCAGAGTAAATGATATCTCTTCCAATTAATGTGATACACATTGAAGAGTTCATTTATCTCTCAAACAAACTAAACGGTACTACTAAAGCTGAAGCTTTAGTTTAGTCATAAGTAGTTTGTTTTCTTACTCTCTTAACTTTGGTTAGAGTTTAAGTTCGAATGAGATAAAACCCCCAATTGTCATTCAACCACCTTGCTATTCCACAAGAAAGGTGTGTCATAGATTCTTTATATGATTCTTATAAGAACCTATACGTTGAAAAGTACTTTTGTGTGTTTTCAACTTGTTCATTATATTCTTCATATATATTTGTTTAAAACTCATTTTGTTTCCATGGAATGTAATTAGTTTAACTTGATAAACCTTATATCAGATTCCAAAGGACCAACAACATCGCTTACACTTTATCCGGTACAAAACTAAATACTGAGTCCTAACACCGGTAGAACCAACCCTATACAATCTACTTTTAGTGAGAATGTCGTTTTTATGTTTACATATGAAACAATAGGTAGATCTGGAAGTGATGAGGGATGCTTGCAACAAGTAAACTTGATGCTTCATCTAGTATACATAACTTGGTTACATCTTCTCCTATTAAGAAAATCACAAAGATGAATTATGAATGAGATCTTGATATGAGATCAAGGATTAGAGAATGCATGTCAAAATAGATGCATAAAACAAGAGAAATGGCTTGCTATTTATAGGAAAAAATAGTCTACTGTTTACCAGTTCCAGCGGTACCTTCCATGAAGGGTACCTGCCAGTGTAAATCCAGGGTACCGGGTGACTGACAGTGTAAATACGAAATTTTTGCTTAAAAATCTTTTGTAATTTTTTAAGATCTTTCTAAGATTTTAAGTGATGTCATGCATGAGGTAAATAACAATTTGTAAAGATATTTTTCTTTGGTTTTCTTTTATATACTTTAAAAGTATATAAGTAACAAAAGTTATTTAGAAATAATAATAAAAGATGTAAGTATATTTTTGTTGTTTGGTTATGAATAAAAGTGTATAATTGACTTTATTTGGAATGCTTGAAAATAAGAAGTCCAAGTTAATTATATTTGTTGAAATATGTAAATGATACATTTAAAATAAAATGTGTAGTTATTTGTATGATTTGTTTTTGGAAAAAAATAACTTAGTTAATAAAAAGAATGATGTATGATTGATTAATAATGAATATGATTGATGTTGTGTTAGAAAACTATTGGTTTAAAACCTTATAAATTTTAATTCTACTTCTGATGAATTTATGATTGTCATTGACAAAACATGGATAGGTCGTAAATTAAAAATAAACATTTTTACGGTTTATGTATATTTACGTAAACCTAATTCCACTAAAGATAAAGCTTTTAGTAGGTTTATAATATGAGCAATGCTAGGGCCACAAAAAGTTTACAAAGAATTTTTCACAAAATGATGTGGCATGCAATATTTGGATTAAAGTTCTTTATCTTTCATCTTTTTAATTGGCCAATGAGGTACAAATCATCATGATACATCATTTTGTGGACAAGTTTTTGTAACATCTTTATGATCCTAGCATTTTTCTTATAATATTATCAACTCATGCAATGCATTAATTAAAAAACCTCTTCAAAATGCTAGACATTTTCATGTTACCTTGACTTGAAATAGTTCCTCACTATGGTACAAATTTTGTAAACCTTTTCATAATTTTGTGAACCTATTCTTAAACCAACACCATGGATGCTCTAACCATGGTTGTTTAGATTCATTTTACAATTTCATGATACTACAAAACAAAAACGATCCCGATTATATGTACTGTCTTTGCAAACTTATGATCTTTTAAGATCACGATCTTGATCATATGATTTTAAGATCTAATCCAATTTGATCTTACTTTTTTTGAAACACAAACTAAACAACTCTAAATTTGTGAAATATGTTTTATAGAATTTAAACAATAACATGTCAATTTGTTTAAATATTTCATAATTTTCATTAAACGTTGATATAATTTAGTGTTTATGATATATAATGATTTATATAATGTTACAAAGAAGAAAGATTATACCGATTTTCTCTCTCTCTCTCTCTCTCTCTCTCTCTCTCTCTCTCTCTCTCTCTCTCTGTCTATCAATCTTCTCTATCGCATCCTATTACTAACTCTGCTCTACTTTTTGTCAGCCATCACGCCTCACTCTCTCAGTCTTCATAAGCACTCTCGCTAGTCCACCAACACGATTTAACGTTCACCTGCATTCCTAGAGAATTATCGCGCGTCGCGCCTGCTACTTAAAAAGCTTTAAAAACCTTCATTTTCTTCGTATTTTCTGTTCAATTTTCAGTTTTAATTATTGCATTTGATTCATCTTTTGATTCCGCACAAGTAGTGATAAGTTTCACTGATTTTGAGTGTCTATTCCGTAATCCATCATTTTTTAATTTTGGCACCAAAATTGGAATTCAAAATTTTTGATCATAATCAAGGATTGTGGACTTAGTATATGTTTAATTCTCGGTTTTGATCAATGGATTGTGATATTCTACTCAATTGAGGTTTTTCCCCAATTTGTTTGAAACCCTAAGTATGAGGTCTAAGCGGACTATTAAGCCTACTAAGATTTTTGATAATTTTGTCAGTAGTTCTAGTAGGAATACAAATAAACATAAAATTGATTCAAAAAAGAGTAGAGATGATAGTGTTAGTATGAATGAAACAGTAGAGTATGATGGGAATTCTAATTCTGTGAGTAATAATCTGATGAAGATTAATGGTGTGGAGAGGGGTAACTCTGTGGAATTTAAGGAGAATGTGTTTAATGTAAGCATAGAAGAGGAAATTAAGGAGAGTAAAAAGGAGGAACATGTTGAGAATAGTGTTAATAATGAGATTGAAGATACTGGTGTGAAACAAGGCAATAAGGAGGGTAAGACTGGTAATAGGAGTGTTGATGAGAGGATTGGTAATGGAAATATCAATGGAACAGAGAATGGGAACTATGTTAGTGGGAATGGAGTTAGTCATGGTAAGAATGGAAAGACTCAGAATGTAGAAGTCAGGAGTAATATGGATACTGGTGTAGAAAGGAGAAGAAACACAGATGTTATTATGGAGGATGGTCCTAATGCAGGTAATAATACTCCTTCAAGTACTACTCCTGGAAAATTCAGTAATCATAGTAAAGAAGGAATTTCACTTAACTATGCTAAATCACTAACTAAAAATATTAGTGATGGTGGAAATCAGTTATTTTCTGTTCCTGCTGGTTTGAACAGTAAAGGTGAAGAGGTTGTGTTGTTTGATGAAGAGATTGTGAGAGAGGGTAGTGAAAAATGGCAGTTTACAGTTTGTGGATTTTTTGTTGGTTGTAAAATGCATGTGAATAAGCTTAGACGCAACACTAGAAGGATGTGGGGAAGATATGGGCTAAAGGACATAGTTGTGGATGCTAATAATATGTGTTTTTTCAAGTTTAAAGATAAAGAAGGTATGAACTACATAATTGAACAAAGCCCTTGGATTGTTAATGGGAAGCCATTAATTGTTCAAAAATGGAGTCTTGAAGCAGTTATTGTGAAAGAGGCTCCTTGTAAAATCCCTATCTAGATTAACTTGCTAAATGTCCCTCTTGAGGCTTGGAGTATCAAAGGGATAAATGCTATATCCAGTAGGTTGGGGAGACCTTTGATGATGGATAAGATAACCTCTGAAATGTGTAAGGCGGGATCAGGAAGATTGGGATTTGCAAGGGTTCTAGTGGAAGTGGATGTCAGTAAAGAATTTTTAGAAAAAAATGAAATCAATTATGTGGATGGGCAGGAAAAAGTTAAAATGTCAAAATGGGTCAGGGTGGAGTACTCATGGAAGCCTGACAGATGCAGTCACTACAAAGTGTTTGGACACAGTGTTAACTATTGCAAAGCCAAGCCTGTTATTGAGACTGAAAAGACAACAGGAAAGAATACTAGTAATATGGGTGGTAATAGAGAAGGTTTTGTAGAAGTCAAAAACAGGAAAAACAGATTTGGTAATTATGGAGGAATGAATAATGGAGTTCAAGGGAATAAACAAAATTATCAAAGGAATAATCAGACTCAAGTGAAGTTTGCTTTTCAGCAAAAAATGCCAAATACAAATCCTAGTAATGTTGAGCAAAATGTTAACAGAATTGAGCCTAAAAATCAAAGTTCCAATGGTACTCTTAGTCATGTGAAAAGTTAAAAGATAAGCAAAGAAAATGAAGATGAAATAAAGAAGAGTGCTAATAAGTAATCAGTGCTGTCTGAGGAGGATAATGAAGGACTAGAAGTGGATCCTTTTATAGATAGCAAATTGATTGTTGATGAGTTTGTCAAGAAAAAACAGCAGCCTTCATGTACTGAGACTAAAGGATGGACATATGACATGATCAATTGCTTTAAGTATGCATGGGAATCTATGGAAAGGAAGGAGAGAGATCTAAGTGATGATGAGGATGTTTTAGAGAATGTGAATCAAGCTGTAGATAGTATTATAGCTGATAACGCTCAAATTATACATATTTCTATATGCGTTATCTATGCTTTAATATATCTATTGGTTAATAATAAGAACTTTTGATACTTAATAGACTATATTTGCTATTATAGGTTCATGATACATATCGTGGAAGAAAACGAAAGAATACACGAAGATACGAAGCTTAAACGAAAAAGTAAACTCAAGTTCAAGATCTCCCGACACCTGTCCACTGTTTTGGCCATAACTTGAGCATACGAACTCGGATTGACGCGATTCTGGTGGCCATACGACCAGGAAAGAATTCTTTACAACTTTGATTTATCGTCCAAAAGCTGAAAATGCACCAGTTACGTCGCACTTCCCAAAAAGTGCGGCGCACTTATTGTAACCGACATAAGCAAAGTACGGCGCACAATAAATACTGTACGGCAGTTTTTGAACCCCAGATTGCCTATAAAAAGACTCTTTGGCTCTCTCATTTCACATATTCTCACACACATCAATCTATTTCGTGTATACCACTTAGAATAGGGATTTTGGTGATAAAGGCTTGACAAACCTTTGATCCAAACCACCCTTGGTAACACAATCATCACAATAAGTAGAATCAAAGTTAGGAGAAGTTCTTGGGGAATTCGGTTGAACTTGATTGTAGTTCATCAATATTCCTAGGTTTTAATTCATCCAAGGAAGTAGTAGTGAAGTGTAATTCGAAGCTATAAGCTCTGACAGAATTGTTCATAGTTCTTGGATTTACTTTGAATATAATAAAGATTTCGTTGGGAAAACTTGTGAAATCATCAAATATTTGCTCTTGAAGTTGGTAAAAATCGTGTTTATCTTTTGAATATGATCTTTACTAGATTCATGATGAACTTTATGTGTTTTGTTAATTGTTTGATTATGGAGTAGTCGCTTAATGTTTGTTTGGGCATAATGTGATCTTTGATATGATGTGTTTGGATACTTGTTTATTGAATTGCTAAAACATATTTTATATAAGAATATAGGCCAAAAGGGTTCTTTTATATTTGTGTTCTATCATTTCAAAATATATATTGGTTATAATAACTTATAAAGGTCGAAAGGATTTGTAACTTGTGTTATCTTACTTTCTAAACTTATAAACACTATCCTAAATATTCAGTATCTTAGTGATCATTGCCTAAACAAACATACTTTAATTCCTTGCTTTCATCATCTCTTAATCTCTTTCTTTACAATATTCGATATATGCACGTTTTGGTTAATTTGATAAGTGACAATCATTTTAGCCTTAGCACCTTCATTACAAATTGTGAAAACTACAATTCTCTTGGGACGACCTTGACTTACCTAAGCTATACTATACACGAAAAGGTATACTTGCCTGTGTTGTGTTTTTAGTAAAAATTGGTATTTCTAGTATTATAAATTTAAAGCTTACAAAACACACATAAAGTTTTTGGCGCCGCTGCCGGGAAATTATTTCAAGTTGTTATCAGTTTGTGTGCTTAATTTTGATGCTTCTTGTTTGCTTAAACATGTTTGTTTGCCTAAATTCTGCCTTCTGCATCTGTAAGTACGCCGCACTTGCCCTGCTTTCATTTAAATTTTTGCCTTGTAAACCCGAAGTACACCGGTTTTAATCCAAAAACCGCCGCACTTTTTGGGATTGTTTAAGTTGTTTAAAAAAAACAAACTGCTTTTCTTAGGTTTCATAATCACCTGATTATAAGCCTTGTAAATTTTTTCATATTTAGTTTACTCGAAAAACCATAAATAAAAAATATTTTTCAAATCATTTTAATTATCTGTTTTAGTCGTCTTAATTGTTTTCTTGTAAAGTGATTATATTTAATCTCTGTTAGTTATGTTTTATTTATTTCATTCGTGGTAATAACCTAAAAGTTAATAAACAAAAAACATAAAATTTCCAGAAAAGTCGGCGCACTTTGCCTAAAGTACGCCGCTCTCTATCCAAACCCAGAAAAACCGTCGTACTTTTCTTAAAGTACGCCGCACTTATCTATCTAATCCAAAAATAATCTTTTATCTATTTATCCTTATTTTCTATATATACCAAAAACTAAAATATATCTAATATATATAATATAAAAAAGGTAAAATTATAAATATATAAATAAAAATAATTTACTTTATTTTGAATATTATCCTATTAGCCTTAATTATATAATATATAAAAATGTCTTTTTGTAAAATACTTAACGTATGTATAAACCTACACTCTTGGGGAAAAACTCGTAAGTCTATATATAAATTAAATAAAAATTTAATAACAAGGACTTGTAAACTTAAAATAATCCAAAAAAATCCATTCATATTGAATCACTCAAATCTTCAACCCAACATCCTATCGTTAATGAATTTGTCGTCATAAATATACCTGAAGTGGATGTCGAAACCCAACAAATGATATTTCTTGATCCTGGTGATCAACCCATGTGGGAAAGTGCTAAGACTGTAGCACCGACTCCTAATTCCGTTATTATTCGACCTGATGTTGATGACAACTTTGTTATCAATAGTACCCACTTGAAAATAATTCAAAAAAATAAATTCGATGGTTATTTGCGGGTCGATCCGCAAGACCACATCCGTGAATTCCTCGCAATCTGCGACATGTTCAAATATGGTGAAACTCAAAGTGAAGATGTCAAGCTTTTAATATTTCCCTTTTCCTTGTGCGATAAAGCTAAAACCTTGTTTAACGAACATAATGAAGAGTCTATAACATTGTGGGAACAAATGAGAAGAGCTTATTTAAGCAGATTCTTTCCACCTTCGTTATTTAACTGTCTTTTACTCGAAATCAAAAGTTTCTCTCAAAACGTATGTGAAAGTCTAACCGAAGCCTGGTTACGACTGAAGAACATGCTTCGAAAATGTCATGGGCACGGTCTGACCAAAGGAGCTATTATTCATATATTCTATCACAACATAGATAAACCCACTCAAGAAATCCTAGACGAAGCAGCCGGAGGAATCTTCCTCTACAAAGGTCCAAATCAAGCTTTTTAATTTCTTGATGACGAAGTCCTTTTTAAACTTGATTGGTCCACTAAATCTCAAAACAAACATCATCAAAAATGTGTTGCTTTCGTCGATAGAGGTAATAGTAATAATGATAATTCTCGATTAATGGAAAAATTAGAAGTTCTAACTATAAAAATGGATTCTCAATTTACAAGTTTAAAAGAAGAATTCCAAGATATGCGTAACAAATATTATGACCTTAGAGGTAACCATGCTTCTAAAAACCGCATGAACGATGACACGCCGAGGTGTGAACGTCATGAAGTAAATTACATCCAATCTGGAGGTTATCGAAACCAAAATTCTAATGATTCGTTTTCTCACCAATCTCATTATAAACAACCTAAATCAAATAATGATTCAGAAAATTCGCTCACAGAATTAAACAATGATGTGAAAAATGATCTCAAACATTTCAAAAGATGTAATCCATAGCATGAGAACTGTTCATGATAAACTTTTTGACAGAGACGATCAATCTAAAATTAATCTCGAAAAATTAATCACCAAATTCTTGGATGGTCAATAAGTTTTGAATATGTTTGTCAAGAACAATGTTAACGATATAATTATAAAAGTGAAGCAAAACGAAAAGAATTGCCAAACTATATATAAAAATATGGAAAGAAAAATAGATGAGTGGTCGAAATCATAAAACATCTCTTTAGAATAAACTGATAGGACTGACCACCTCCTCCTCCAACTCAAACTAAGCAAGTGAATGTCGTATTTACCGGGAGTGGAAAGTCCGATGATTCTTCAAAAATTCAAGAAGACCCACCACCTCCTATTATCGTTAACAATAAAATAGAAAAAGATCGACGAATTAAGAAACTAAAAAGGGGATGTTATTTGGTAAAAACAAAAGAATATCCATTTTGTGAGTACATATCTAAAATCCCGTACCCTCAAGCTTTAAAAGTAGATAATTCCCACTTAAACCGTATCGTTAAAGAATCTTAAGGCATGATGATTATAATAATAATAATAATAATAATAGTAATAGTAAATAATAATTGTAAACCGATAAAAATAAAAAATTATATATAAAACGAAAACTTTGCAGTTTCATTTGTATGACACGAATTTGTGTATTTCGTACTTGACTATTGTATCCAAAAAGAAACTTAAATGAACTTTGTGGGTGTGTTCGCTGAAAACCCTTACTAGACTATAACTCGTCCACTCAGGACACCGAGGGGTTTAAAGGCTTGTTGCATACGCTAAATGCAATCATATTGCCTATGAAAGTGCGGTTTAGTATTTTACGGTTTTCGTAGTTTTTGTCTATTTTGCAGATTCAATAACAGGTGGAGGTTGGATGGTGGTGGTAACTTATCACTTGGGGATGTGATATATTTGGAGTATAATATTATATATGGTTAAGTTCACATGCTTATGTTGGCGTTCTGTTTTGCGTCGTATCTTTTTGAATTTAACTGAGCACTCATGAGCCCCGGAAAGTCTCGTTTCTCTTTTATTTATTTTTCTCGCTTGTCCTACTTTTAAGTTTATTTTCTAATTATGCATAATGCTTAACTTAAGTGTGAGGGGAAATGAATTGGAAAAATCAGACTTATTATTAATTTTTAAATTTTGTTCGCCCTCGGTAATCTAAATTTTTTTATCACTTAGGTTAATATATTAGAATAAAACATAGTTAATAAATAAAGTTTTTGAAATCATAGATGTGTCTCGATTGATAAAGCAAATTTGACTCGGGATAAATGACATTACTTGCGCATTTATAACCATTCCAGTAAATATATGAGGATTTTGAGCCTGTATATAGCATACGTATTTTATGCTTGATTCCTTTGTTTATGAGTGTGCCGGTGATTTATTGATTCTAGAACTTGTGCTTGAAATCATTACGAGATCGCAGTGAGATCACGTTCGCGTGATATAGGTATTTTAAAGTGATAAAGAGGCAACTTAGGAATTAACCAAATTAGCCCATCCATTTAACATATTCTTTTAGCTAATTACACTGATTAGCTAACCACCCATATATAAACCCTTCTGTAGCACTCATCTTTAGTGCTAGATACCCCTAGTTTAACCCGTTGAGCCATTTCTATTTATTTTTCTCATCCACTGATATATATATATATATATATATATATATACTAGTTGCAAAGCCCGCCCGATGGGCGGGTTTGTTTTGTGAGTATCCATGTGAAAATTAAGTAACAGTTAATGAATTACGAACATCGTAAGATATTTAAAAAGTAAATAAGGAACAAAATGAAATGAACTGTAGTCCGATAAGGAAAAACTTAAGTAACGGTTAATTAATTATAAAGATCGTAACATATTTACTAAGTGCACTAAGAACGAAAAGAAATGAATGTTCATTCAATAAGAAAAAATAAAAGTTACATAAATTATCCGCAATAACAAAGTATATGTTTTTAGTTCAAATATGAAATAAAGTTTCGTTTTACACAATGGTCGTTGATTTTGTGTATTTACCATCTTTATTACAACAAATAATCTTCAATTCCATAAGTCATTTACAACCTTAATATCTGCAAAAAAGAACAACCAAGTAATTTATGAATTTGGTCCATAGAAGTAACAAATATATAATCTCGACTTTACTCTATTTTAATAACTTCATATTGCAGTCAAATAACAATAGTGAGCTGTATCCACAATGCTAGATATACTGTTAAATTTTCTCTTGTAAGTTTCTTCTCATTACCATTGTTGTTACTATTAGCTAAACATTAATATTTAGATTTTGTTGTTTCAAGCAATGGTGTCTTTTGAGCTATCTCTTGCAATGCTCCTACCTCGCACCTTTTGTCGATTGTAAGAAATATACATGAAACAAATGCCATAAGTACACTAATCTATGAGGTCATAATAAACTGATATATAAGACTATAAGTCACATGATTTATTATACTAACTAATCCATTTGGCTAATACCTTAAGACAAAAGAGCTAAACATATACACAATTGCAAATATTTTACACTCTAAATTGCATGAACGAAAGAAATTTCTAAAAAAACATGGCATCATCCAATAATTAATAAGAACTCACCATCCATTAAAAACTTAGCATCATATTTTATAGTCACTCATTAGAAATCTCTATCAACATTATTTATGTGTGTGTGTGTGTGTGAGCTAACATACGCTCATATTATACATGTTTCTATACGCGTTATCAATGATTTATACAACCCTATATATATAAAGTGGGTTAAATATAATAACTTTTGGTATTGTAAGCGTTTATTGTCTTATTGGTTCGTGGAATGTGTCGTGGAGAAAACGGAAGAAAATACACTAAGATTTGATGCTGAAATGAAGTAATAATCAAGGCTGAATGCTGCCAGAACACTATTCATGTTTTGGCAATACTTGGTCATACGAACTCCGTTTTAGTTGATTCAAGTTTTTACGGAAATAGAATTCAATTATCTACGACTTCGGAAAAGGCCATCTGCTAAAACGACCCAAAGTGTGGCGCACTTTGAAATAAGTACGGGCACTTTTCCATCAGAACTTTTGAAAAAATATTTTTTTGAGAATTTAAAGTGCAATTCTATTGCTAAGTGCAATTTAAACTCACAAAAGTGCTGCAGCACTTTTATGCAAGTTGGGCGCACTTTGGCCTCGAAAAAGCCCATATATTAAAGCCATTTTACTCTCATATCCACCAACATCTCACACAAAAACTTCTATCTTACACACACAATCTCTATAGCCTTTGGAGAAGAGGAAGGGGTGGTGAGGGTCTTTGGACCCAATGATCCACACACCCTCTAAACCACCATGCCACCACCACTCTCAACCTTAATACCACCACTAAAACACATATTTCCAGAAGTTCTACACATATATAGATTCATATACATCCTTTTCTAAACCTTAAAAAACTTATCACTTTGATTATTGGAGGATTCACACCAAATTCTCTTCAGTCTTCACCATAAAACCTTTTTACCCAGACATACCATTTGGTATATGCTGCGGTTTTCCAGAAGTTACATAGTATAGTTCGGAGTTATTTTAGTGCATTGGTTGTTGGTTTGTATCCATGGAACTACTAGTTATGGGTGATTGTTGTTGTAGTCAAAAAATATTTGGTATTGTACTTGCTTCTTATATGTGAAACATGACTAATATTTGGATGTTTTTGCTCTATTGATTTTTGAATATACATGTTTATGATTCGATTTTATTTTACTTGGTATCATGGTTTACTCTTTTGATTATATTTGCTAATTGAAATAGGCCGAAAGGATTAATTGCCTTGATATATTTTGAATCATGTTGGCCATATGAGTCAATATCATGCTTATGAGAATTATGTGGTAAATTGATAAATAAACGAAGTAAAATAATGTTTAAGAACTTTCCTTTTGTTGACCGACCGGTTGGGAGGAATTCATATATATATGCATATTTGATATAAACCACTCTTAATGCACTAGTGATGATGTAGTATATAGGCCGAAAGGATTTTATGTTATCATTGGTTGATATGCTTGTTATTATGATTACCCATCATATATGACTTGTATGCTTTGTTTATATAAAGTCTTGCTCTATCTATATCTATTATGTTATATGGATCATGTCTTGTTTCTTGTTTACTTTATACACACGTTTGGTTATTTGATTCCGTGACAATCAAGTTACGGCTTTGATTAATTGATAAACAATCTGTGAATTGACTTACAAATCCGTGGGAAACGACCTGGACTTACCCTTATTACTATATTAACTACACGAAATAGGGTTTTACTGCACGAATGGTGTGTTTTTAGTCAAATTTGGTATTTTATTTATTATTAATTTAGAGCTTGTAGAAATCACACATCAAGGGTTGTGAGAAAACTCACCTTAGAGTTAGAATGATAATAGGGATTATCGGACAAACACTAAGTAGGCAACCGAAATGAATACGCAACCTTTTACTCGCAACCTAAGGCAAGTAAATATACCTAATTAGATCCTATACGATATGTTTGGACAATATTAAGGTTCATTTGTTAAGTTTTGTGTTCACATTCGTTTCAAAAGACACTTTTATCACAAAGCACAATTTCTACTAATTTGCCCTGAATTTCCCGTCACTTAAGGATTTATTTGACCAAGTTAACCAAAGTTTTTGGTCAGCTCTGCTCAGGTCATAATTCATGTTGTAGGTGTGGTTATGAATTTCCTAAAATTTATTAAGGGACTTTATAACTGACATTTATTCCCGACTCCAATATAATGGCTAAACTTCTTTTTTTCGATGGAATATAAAAGTATTTTAATGATCAGAAGGTCTAATTCAAGGTTATATGAGTTAGGCCAATTTGAGAATCTAAATAACCCTTACAAGTATCTCCCATATCAGTTTCAATGATATATTTATCGTGGTTTATGGTTTATGGTCATTTTAGTACAAGGGTTGAAAAGAGATTTTCGGGCAGATTTGACACCTTTAACCAAGTTGCAACTTTCACTAATCAAATGACCTCATATTTTTACAAAGCTTACATTTCTGGAATCTAGACTCAAAATACTTGATTTTAGGCTCTAGAATCATGTCAAAACATTTATTTATTATCAACTTATGCTTCAATCAATATGACACAAAAATAAAGCAAAGGGCTGATTGAAATTTCCCTTTGACTAAACAAGTCAAACCACTAACCCGAAATGCAAAAACGACCCAATCAACTCCCATAATCATATTATAAAAGTCTTAACATCATTTTAATCCAAAAATCTCAGTGGGTTCATAGATCAAAAGGCTCTTTTATACAAAACTTACAAGATGTATCATAACTTTTAAAAATCAAGACTTTTTGTCACTTTTCTTGCATAGATCTAGAAGCAAAAATAAAAATGAACACACCAAAGTTTTTGTACATTATCATTACTCATTTAAGATTTTTCTACCAAGAAAATAATTTACCCATAAATATTTTACCAAAGTATGCATCAATATGCAAGAAAAGTCAAGAAAACCCCATTTTTGAAGTGTTTTAGAACAAGTGACATACAAGTCATCTTGTACCATAATTTTTACCTTTGATCTTGCTTCTAAAAATTGACAATGATGGTGTTATGAGGGTGGATGTGTCACGACATCAACAAGAGATCCAAGGGGGAGAATTTTTTTTGTTTTTGCTAGATCTAGAATAATGCTAGTGGTATTTAAGATGGTTTGATGGTGTTAAATCTTGCATATGATCTCATTGGTTGATTGGGGGGGGGGGGTGTTGGTCAGTTTTGGGTTGATATGGGGAAGGATTTTACTTGTTTTATTTGTAAAAATACTTGTGTATTATGTTGTATAAATATAGTAAGTCAAATTGGTATAGCTATGTACATTCGGTAAATACGTAAAGTGTCGTAAAAACGTAATTTTTAGGATAATTTATGATTTTGTTAAATTATGTTTTCCCATGTGTTTTGACATTGTTATAATGTTATTTGAGCATCCCTTGAGCGGGGCCTGGTCGTATGACCGTTAACTAGTATCGTTATAGGTCAATGTGCGTTTCGTATAAAAACTAGGGTTCCTAGGAAAATAAGCGTTAAACGCTAAAAATAGAATGACCTCCCAAAAGTGACTCCACAAATAATTAAAAGAGTCAAATTTTCATAAGTTTGATTTCGGTTACTGACCTTCAAGATTGACGGATGTCACATTCATGCTAAGAAAACATTTTCTCCCCATGAAACTTTTCATGTCTCAAAATTTTAATCAATTGGTATTTTAAATACTAAAAGATTTAGTATTTTAAATAAGAGGAGAAAATATGATTAAAATGTGATCTAGAATAATGTGATCTTTAAGTCTATAAAGTGCTTTACTTTTCCTTCATGTGGTAATTATTTTGAGTATCGATGAACTTGTGTGAGCGGGGAGGGAGGGGGGGGGGGGCAGTTTCATAAGAATGAAATCTCAAAGTGTTAAAACGCCAAGTCTTGATTTCAATCCAAATACCTCTTGGATAGGAGGGGCTTCTGGGGTTAGGTGACGTGGCGTGTAACACATGTCATCCAATTATACTCACGACGTCAATGAAGTCATAAGGTGGTTAAGGTTATGTATAAGTCTTATGATCCAACCAGAACTAGAGGGATCTACCCATGGACATTCTATAGTTAGATTAGAAGTACTTATGTAAGATTAGAGACGAATAAGAATAAGAGAATAATGCCGAAAGGTTGAGCTGACACTGGAACAATCAAAATAAGGTGTTAGTGATGACATCTTGGTAAGCATTGAATGGGTTAAAGAATTAAAAAAAATATGGATAAAGGGTGAAAAGAAAGAAGCCCTCCATACAACTTAGGCAGAAACTGAGTCAATACATAATCTATTAAAATCACAAAGATGATTGTTGGTATTGAAGAAAGCCGTCATGGACCCAGTGATGCAATGCACAACCCTTCCCAGCCATTTGAGTTTCTCTCAAAAGAGACTTGTCTCATTTGTCACGAAGATACACACATTATCT
This sequence comes from Tanacetum coccineum, assembly GCA_026074375.1. NCBI lineage: Eukaryota > Viridiplantae > Streptophyta > Magnoliopsida > Asterales > Asteraceae > Tanacetum > Tanacetum coccineum. Next base: position 13,638 of record BQNB010057686.1, on the reverse strand, counting down.
ATTGACTTTCTCACTCTGAGTTAGTTGATATTGAAAAGGTGGCAGTCAGCTCTAGCCTCTGATTACTAAAACTAAAGTGCACAAATCGAGTCTAGAGCTAAGAGAGATCAAATTATAAATCTCATTAGGACATAATTCATGTATAACACTTGTTCATCAATATATAACAATTGGTATCAAAGAGTCCTATGTATTATCCTTGTGATCTTGCCAAAACATTCAGAATGATACTCTTTAGTATTCACGGTGACGAATGGAAATCCATTTTAGTGTCATTCATCAAAACCTGTACTGCGGTTAGGTGACTTGTAAGATTCGTTATGAATCAATGCTTGTGTTAACTAGTTATCGATTGGGTCTATTAATTGAATTGACGACTTAATCTGAAGATTAATAACTATTCTAATTTCACTTTATCGTGTTGTCTGCTTTAGGTCGTTCAGATAATGAGCAACATGAACGCTGGTGAAATCTAATACACCTGTATTATAAGATCATACGCTTCAAGCTAGATAACCCTATCCAAGGAGGTTCTTCCAAATTGAATCATACCTGATCACAAGGTTTGGTCTCATGAACGGAGGTTATTGTAACCAAATCTCAACGAATGACAAAGCCATATTCGTCCATATCTGCTGTTTATTACTAACATTCAAATACATGCACAAACGTCAGTGTTGCAGCCCCATTCCAGCAAAGTCAGATTCTTTACCACGTGCTCATACTCAAGCTTTAAAAGTCATACATTTAGCTTAAATGCAACAAGAATGTTATCAATCAGAAAGCTTAAGTTCATGTCAAATTCAGCAACTCTGATAATCACAGAACTCCCTAATCATCAAAGATCTCAAAGTTCAAAAATATCAGACTCACATCTTCTAGAGGATTGTTAACTCAAAGAAACATTCAATAGAAGAGATTGTTAGCCTTGATGAAGATGAGGAGGTTGAAAGCTTTCTAGACAAGTATGAGCATGTCGGTTAAAAGTACAAGTTGATCAAGAAAGTCTAGTGAAAAATCGGGGACGATGAATTTATCCGTCAGGACATCCGTAGATTATTCTATGGGCGTTTCTCATTCTATGATCCCAATGTTGATATAATAAAGGAAGTCAAACAGGAAGTCGAGAAAAGAAAAAGGAAAATCCAAAAATATTAGAGATAGTTAGTGTATAGATAAAAAATGGTGAAAACGGGACTTGTCGAAGCTTTTGATTCTTTAGTTTCCCTTGACGAACACTTAGCTACTTTTCTAGGTTATTAGTCGAGGGGGATTGAGATTCTTAGTTTTCGTAAATGTTTACTTCATAACATTGCGTGAGGACACGGCAATACCTTAGTATGGGGGATTTTGGTATGTGTTTAATTACACATACCTTTTACCTTTAAAAACGAGCTAAAATAACCAAAAACGGACTTAAAATGCCAAATATACGCTTGTTTTGCTAATTGTATTGTGCAGGAACGGATAACTAAGAAAAGGACGAAAAACGAAGCCAAAACGACAAAACCGGACTCGGAAAGGAAAAGCAGGAAAAAGACAAAGTCAAAGTCCAAGCCCAAGCCTGAAAGTCAACCCAAGTCAACCCCGACAAATCCAAAAGTCAACATGTGAAGGAATATAAGTTTGAGGGTTAAAATTGCTAAATCCCTAAACTTGTATTTAATGAAGAAAAGGGAGGAAATGAAGACAAGGGCCAAACTGCCAATTTGGCAAAGATATACTCCAAGGGGTGAAACTGCCAAGTCCATAAACTTTTAATACACCAAGGACGAGTATTGCAAAAGGTGATATAACCTTTGGGGACTTGTTTTGCCAAGTCCCCAAAACTATAACAACACAAGGACCATGGATGCAATAAGGGTTATATCTTTGAGGGACCAAAGCTGCCATTTCACCAAACCTTACCCTGTCTCTCTCTCAAATAATAAACCCGCCATTTTCACTATTCAATCCCCCCCCCTCACGTGTCACCTTGGGCCAAGAAAAACCAGATTTCCCGCCAAAAACAAAACCCAAGAACTTGTTCACGGGTTCTCCTTCCTCACCTTTTCCCTCTCCCCATAACACTCAACCTCACATACCTACACAATTCAATGGATAAAACCCTCACCTCACCTCTACTAACCCCCTCATCACATGATACATCCACGTTGGCAATCCATGGCACCACAACGCTGTGATGATTTGGTTAGGGCTCCAAGGCAGGATTAAGGGTCAAGATTGGTTTTTGGTTTGCTCTCACCAAACAAACACAACAAACACAATGCAAAGAAGCGGGACATCTATAAAAGAGAAAGAAAGATGAACCAGAGGAGTTAGTTAGTGAGTTTTAATTTTCAGTTTGTAATTTCTCTTATTTTTAAGCATTTTCTTTTGAGTTTTTCAAATTCAGCTCTAAATACTTGTACTTTGTATCCTTTAGCTTGTACTTTACCATTTTGAGTAATAAAATTCAGTTCTCAAGTTTCTTTGTTCTTTGATTTCAATTTTAAGCTGTTTTTACTCAATAAGCTCTAATAAGCTCTTTTGAGCTTATACTTGTTAATAAGCTCAAATTCAGTTAAAAATTTGTTAAAAGTCATTTACTTACTAGTTTTGTCCAAATTAAATCAAATCATGATCACTTGAGTTCATTGGATTCATTTTGGAAGCAACAAGGAGTTAATAAGCTCTTAGAAGCTTATTAAGCTTTTAAGCTGGTTTAGAGGCTAAGGTAGCCGTTAGGAACTTGAATTAAGGCTGCTCATTCAGAAAGAGCAGCCTAGTAGCCTGAGACTACAAAATTCAAGGTTACAATGCTTTAAATTTCATTTCAGCTTAATATTAGCTTAAGACATTTGCTTATTCCTATTCAATCTTGTTCAATATTCTTCAAACATGTTTGTCTATGCTTATTATCTAGCTGTTTTAAGTTTTTATTAGATAAAATTTAAGTAATCTTAGTTTCTCTTTTAAATCTGTCATTTAGTGTTAATAAGCTAGGTGAGTAAGTAGCTTAAATTTCCTAATAAGCTATAGGTTTTAGTTTTGAAATAGCTTAAGTAGGTGAATTCTAGTGTGAGTAGATAAAAGGATTTAGCTGTTTTAGTTTTTAAAACAGTTTTTAAGTACAATATTAGTTTGGACAGAAAACTTAAGGAGTAGATTGTAGCCTTAATCTCATTTGAATTTCTTTTCTGAGTTGTTTACATATAAAAATCTTTAATATCTAGGTTTGCATTACAACCTTCATAGAACAGCTTATTTATATTTTATATGTTATTTGATATCCCAAAATATTAGTTTCTAAGATTTAGATTTCAGCCTAATAGCTTATTAGAAAAAGCTTAGCCTCAGTTTAAGCCTGAACCTTGCACTTTTAGATAGGAAATTTCTCATAAAATTTTAATACATAGCTTATTTCTCATCTAGATATCTTCTATACACATCTTAAGCTCATATAGCTTCTTTTGTTTTTAACTTATCATTTAGAAATAATCCAATATAAGCTAAAGTGTATAAAAAGTCTAGTTTAAGCCCTTGTTTCTGTGAACAGATTTAAAAGCTTAAGTTTTTAGTTTCTAGCTTATTCTGTTGTTAAAAGTCAAAGGTGCTTTTGTTAAAGTTGTAGTCTATAAGCTCCTTAACAACTTTGTAGTTTTAAGTTTTTGCTTATTTCCACTTTTTAGATAAGCCAAAATAAGCCATATCGTAGGGTTTGTTTTGTAATTTTTCAATAGTTCAGGGTTGCCCGTTTGTATTAGAGTGTAATTTCTAGAAGTTATCCCGCTTACCCTTTACTTTAGTATTTTACACTTTCTACCATAGTCTTTTAGGTATAATAAAATAGTTTTAATATTTTAATTTTAGTTTAATAAAATTAGGTTTAGGTTTTTAATTGACAAAATTAGTGTTCAATTAGGTTATAAAAATTAGGGCTTTTTGTGCCATTCAATTTCTGCACATTTTTAGTTGTTAAAAAGCATTTTTCTTTATTTTTCCAATTAAATTTGTATTTTCTAGGAATTAAAATAGGTTTTAGATAATATCTTTTTCTTAGATAAATCATAGAAAATAGAAAAATAGTTGAAATTTTTTAATTCTTTTTGTGATAATTTTCTTTTTAAATCTAGTATTTTTGAAAAATAAAAGTAAAATTTTAGTGTTAATTTTTAGAAAAAGTTTATTTTTAGTTAATTCATTTTTCTTTGAAAATTCATAAAAAATTCAAAAATAGTTAAAAAATTCCAATTCTTTTTCCTAAAATTTTCTTTTTAAATTTGAGATTTTTAGGTATAAAGTTTGTTAAAAGTAGTGCCTTAGATTTTAAATTTCAGTTTTAGCTCACGTTTTTAATTTTCGTGTATTAAAATTTCGTGCTAGTTAATTGTTTTTAGTTTGTGCTATTAAATTTATAGTAAAATTCAAACTCCAATCTTCCGACTGTATCGATTTTCCAGCACAGCCTCGTTGGGGATAAACGACCCGGGAACATTCTATACTACTTCTCGGTATTATTGATTTTGTCTCTAGACTATCCTTACTATATATATTTTATATTTTATTATATATTATATGTATTTTAAGGTGTGGTTTGGACGGATCAATTTTTGGCGCCGCTGCCGGGGAGGCTGTGAAAACGATTATCGTTACGTTTGACAAATTGTGTTTGAATCTGTGAATATTTTCTTTTATAAAAAAAAAATATATATATACAAAAATATTTTTCATTTTCTTTTATTAGTATAATTATCATATAAAAGCAAAAGAAAAACCAAAAATATAAAAACATTGTCCCATCAGAAGTCACAAAATATTCACTGTGGCTCCTGATTTTCTATGCAGCTGACTATTCTTTTTAGACCCAGCTAAACCTTCTGCATTTTACTAAACCACTTTTGGAATTCAAAAACTCAACTCTCATGCTTTTCCACTTTGATCTTTTCCTCCCTAATTAAATAAGTCATCCTCCCCACTTCTATCATCATCTTCATCTTCCTCACACCAATCTACCATGAATTTCACCAATGCTTCCTCATCTAACCCTTCCAAGAAAATCAAACTCACCATAATCCCTCCTAGACAACTATATATCAACATATCTAGTGATGAAGATATCACTACCACACCCTCTCCTACAACAACTTATTCATCTCTAACTCCTCCAAATGCACCATCAAAAACCACATCCACTAATCAAACATCATCAAGTCAAGAGAACACATCTTCTTCCTTTCACTCAAAACTTCAAATTTCACCACCATCTTCACATGAACCAACTTCTCCTCATAATTTGAACCCTTTGCTTGACAACATTTTAGATGTTCCTCCTAGACCTCTAAACCCTCAACCACTTTAGAGTCATCCTTTTTTGGATATCACACTCTCTTTGTCACCAATCACTCCTCTTGATCACATTCATGACACTCTATCACCATCATCTCCACCACAACCTCAACCACCTATCATGGGCCATCCTCTTTTCTACAACTATCATGACTATCATGGGTCAACTTGCATATGTTGCTCTCATAACCGAAACCTTTTCTTCACTTTAAGAGATGAGATAAACATCATGTTTGCTCATCTTGAATATCTTCTCACTACCGCAATCACCTCCCACTTTCTACCTCCACCTTGAAAAATCTTCAAATGTTTTCATAAACTTGTCACTCTAAAATCTTTTGCTCAAAAGTCATCTCTTATGAATCATGAATCATGTAGGACTTATCTCCTTTGTATGCTTAGATTATAGTGTAATTTATGAATTTATGTTTTCTTGCTTATCATAGCTCTATTGTATGTTGTATGTGCCATCTATTTATGTATGAGTTTCTTGTTGATTGAATGAAACTCTATTTTAGGTGACTTGATTATAATGTGTTGCTTTAAAAGATATTTGTCTTGCACTTGTACTTCTAATCTTGTTTTGTAGCAAACAAATTTTGTAATATCGATCCCTTGGTTCCCCGAACAAGGGGAGCATACATCAAGGGGGAGAAACAAATATCGTCGATTTCTTTCTTCCTACAACAACTTGACGATCATCCTTTTTGAATTCGGAAAAAAAGGGGAGAAATAGAACAAAACTCATTAATAACGTGTAACTATTAATTTTATACAAAATGAGTTTAAATTTTTGTATCAACAAAAAGAGGGAGATTATTAATACAAATAATGTCTAAAAATGTTATTTATATTTTTCAACCTCTAAACGTTTTGATAATAACAAAATGTAAAAACATTTTGTATAAAATTAAAAGTTACACATTATTAATGAGTTTTGTTCCATTTTATTATATGTCTAATGTGTCAAAACAAACTATATTCATATTGTTTTATTTTAAATAACTTTAACTGACCTCCAAAATCTATTAAGGTTAGAAAAATATGTGTGTCATGGATACACCTAATATGTTTTTAACCAGGAAGGTATTCAAGACATTATCTATTTATTGATTAGGATAATTCTCATTATGTCTTGATTAAAGTTCTCATTATGTCTTCCTTTCTACACGCATTAATTAGATAAAGATGATTAATTGTCATACCTGTTTTCATGAATATGAAATATGGCAATTATGTTTCATAACTCTTTCCTTAATGATTACCTTTACAAAGACAGTACGTAGTCAAAAATGGTTATGAATCTAGATAATCTTTATAAAGTATACAAGATAACAGAATCCAAGTGTGGATTAGATCATGCATCTAGGAGCAAATATCTTAAGTTTAATTACGATTCGATTTTGGTTAATATAAGATAACTCTTGAGTACAGCTAACATCAAGTGGGAACACTATGTTAGATGTCAATCCCTTAGCTTGGAATGATACTTCACCTTGGAAATTAGGAAATAAACAAACAACCTTGGAATAAATGTTTATTGAAATAAACATATGTGGTGATTAAGTCCAACACACTCCAATAAATCATTAAAGCGAGTCTTAAATGATATACTTCACTTGAGATAATTTAATACATGAATGAAAACCTTGTGTTTTAACTAAGATTCATCATGTATATATTATATTGTGTATGAGGCTAGTTGTTACTTTTGCACGAAAACAAGATGAGCTGACAACAACAGTATCTAATTGCGAGTATTTAGATGACTGTTAAATCAAACATTTACGAATTATATAAGGCATAGTGTTGTTTATGTACACTAATGCTAGAGGATACTCAATCCTAGTTAAGGTAGGATTTCATTATTTATGATGAATCTTCTAACTATATATGCTCGGCTAAGGGCATAGTTGCAATACATATTGAAGAATAAGAATACTTTACATTTTGAGAAACTGTAAAGATGACTGTCTCAGATAGGTATATTGTTGGCTTCAAATACCCTATAAAAGGTACTGTGACAATGTCATACTATGACACTTGTAATAGTATGCACATGTACAATAAGACACTAATCATATTATTCAAATCCTTCACAATTTGTGAATTTAAAACAAGTATTCGGAAAGTTTACTCAGATGACTATTTAGCTTTCTTATACAGAAAGCGTTGAAAATATTGGAAACGTTGGATTTCAACTTACTAATTAATCTTATGCATATATGTTCTTAGTATTTGGATAATGGAACTGAAAACAGTTGTATTATATAATAAATTGATATACTTGGTATAATATTTTTCATTTATATTATTGTGTTCTATACTTGCATGTTTAATCCTTAAATAATTCAATTATTCTAAATTCGTCCATTGTTAATTAACAATATAGGAGTATAATTAAATTAAGACAAACGTGAGTGTTTGGTTATAAATTTTGAATATGTGGATTGTTCCCACCAAACTCATATGTTATTCATAAGGGATGCATATTGGACTTCCCCAATCTTTGAATATTTACTTTTTGATCATTGTCATGAGTAAGATATCAAAAATGGTTGTATTAATCGTCCTTAGACTTGAGATACAAGTAAATCCTTGCATGTGTGGATATCACTTTTTGATTATAAGTCAAACGATATCCTCAATAAGGTAATTATAAAGGCTACTTTTGGAAGGATGTGAAGCAGCATCCGCGACACTTGTAGTCAATATAGAATTTGTTCCTTCAATTGTTTAAATTGTAGTATGATACCATTAGAGCCTCACCAGAATTAATCAGATAATTGTGTGGCCGCACCCAAAAGGTAATTCAAGATGATTCTTGATTACATTTGATACTCTAAACTAATATCTATAACGAGAAACTAAATAGTTAAACTATATATATTGAGTTAGGATCCATATCCATGGTTTAACGGTATCCGTAACAAACAGATGTTAATATCAATTAAATAAACCATTATACTTTGATGTTTCTTTGAACCATAACTCATGTATTTCTGTGAGCAATAGAGTGTTGCTAGACTCTTTCTATTGTTAGTAAAAACTAATGTACTACGCTAACTCCTGAGTGGGAGTTGTTGGTTTGTGGTGGTTACGTGTAATCGTTTATACAGCTAGAATTACATGAGCATATCGAGGGCACGTACGAATACACATAGGATACGTTTATTACGTATTTAATATATATAAAACTAGTGTATATTTATTAAATGAAGTAATGTGCTTCATGAAATATATTTAACAGTTGTTAGTTTCCGTTAGACGCTTAATTAACTTAATATATCCGTTAAATATAAAGAGAATAGCTTAAGTGTCGAAAACCAAACCCCTTATCCTCCTCTCTAGGTGACATGTTTCAATAAGGATATAGGAGAGGTCTTATTATCAAATTTTAAGAAATGGTGAAGTATATAGCTAAAAAGTGATGGACAAGCTAGTATATAAACACCCCCTACCCTAAAATTCATACATGACAATATATGCAAAAGTCAAACAACACATATAATAAAATAATCAGTCGACACATTGCAACCCTTATATTCTTTCGACACAAACATAGACTACTATCATTAATATGCCTATCGTATGCATGCATGTATACCATGCACATGCATGGAATACTAATACCCTTCGTATGCATGAATTACAAGATCATAGCATATTGTTTTCTTTCCTTGCGAATCAGTGAACGGTTACAAACCTTTTTAAGGGTTTTGATTATGTTTTATTAAGAACACCAAACCTTAGTTTGTTCATGGTGTTTTCCGTGAAGCAAGCACTAGCATCTTAGCGTATCTCAGTGATGTGTAGTATGAGCATACCATAGAGGTGGTTATTTTAATCACTAACGGTGTAAAGAATCAAGATCTATACTCGTTTATTAATTCAATTCAATAAACCAAAGGTTAGTAAATTATTTGTGTAATTTATATGTGTTAATTCATAATATCAAACTAGATTTCAATCCGTTACGTACTCATATTGAATTGGTTAAATAGTTTGTAAAATCCTAACATGAATGGTACTATTTGTTAAAGTTTAGAATTGATGTTTGAAGACCGGACTACAATGGACATGTTGTCATGGTTTGAAATACATGTTAATCAAAGGGCGTCATCAATTTGACATTTTAGCAACACTCATCAATAAAACAAAAACCAAAGTGAACGTAACAACAAATTATTCAATATTTTATTTTAAAGACTAAATGTCGATACATTCAATTTTCACCCAAAACAGGAAAACCAACTATTCATATGTTTGTATGTGATTTACGTCAATCGTTCTTTCACCTGATCACAAAGTTTGTGAATAGTTTTTGCGTAACCTTTGACAAGAAAATGAAAACAACATAAAGAAATAATTAGATACTTCTACAATGGTCGATCAAATCTTTTTTTTGAAAATCTTGTGTTTTCAAATCAATCATTTTTTACTTTTAATAACCTTTTAGTTTATAACCTTTACTTAAGCAAATGACAAGTACTAAATTACCTACATTAAGATGCGTGAGATGATTTGTATAATGTACAACTATCCTAAAACCATTATTCATGAATACCTCAAGGTTAAAAAAAAGTGCAACCACTATGTAACGCTAAGAGTTAAATTTATCCTTACCTTCTTAATATATGAAACAAGGTTTTCAACCCGCGCTTCGTTGCGAAGCGCGAGGTTTTAACAGATGGTTGAATAGTTTGGAAAATGTGATACTAAGTTTCATTTAGCAATAGTATGTGTCGTCGGTTCATAAAAAATAAACAGAAACTTGAATCATCCAGGAATTTAATAAGCAAAAGCCTGAACAAATATTTTTCATTTGAAAGAAGAAAGCCAATCTAGTACAACAGCTCAAATTTTACAAAGAACACATAACACTACTACTTCTAGTCACTCGGGATATCGGGTAAGAAACAATAGTCATCTTCATCTTCACCTTCTTCCTACGATCAAAATTGTTTAAATTACTTGGATCTTTAGTTTTATACGAACATGTATATGCTTATTAAGATTAGATGTTCTATGAATTATGAAAAGTTTACATACCTTTGCTCTTATATATGAATTTGTTTCTCAGAGCTAATCGATCTCAATCAGCCCCACTTTGCTTCCACTTCCATTTCCATTTCCGGCTTTAACCTTCTTAGCAACATCATTATCACCCCCCTTCGGCTATGACTGTATAGTTGTTATCCTTTTGGCCATTGATGCCATTCTCCCATTACTTTTATTATTACTTCTAGATGCACTCCCGTAATTAGCAGCATTTCCTTCAACAGGCGCAACCAAAACATTAGATACCAAGTTTCGTGAAGATCCTTCATCTTGGTTATCCGTTTGCTGTTATGTTTTGTGGACGTGATGGTGGTAGTGGTTGTAACGGTGATGATGGTGGCGGACTTAAAACTGTGAATTGTCACCACCATAATAAGAAATCTTGAAACTGCCACAAACAAAAGATGCATCATAAACTAAGTTTAAGGGTGCTTAGTAAAGTTGCTTCAGAAAAGGAATTAGATAAGCAAATTTCAAACACCATTTAAAACTAAGTTGATGCATCATAGAACAACAAATTCGAATTGTTCAATTAATCTCTTCATTTTATAAAAAAACTAAAAATATAAAACTTATTACTTTTCTCCGTTAATTCTCTCTTAACATGATCTTTGATAATGTGTTTCAGTGGCAACACTAAAGGGTATATTTAAGGGCATGGAAATAAGTTATGTAAGATACGAACATGAAAAAAGAAGCATGATAATTCGTAAACAAAAAATATAACAATACATGTATAGTGGAATCCAATTTTTCATTTTTAAGACTTGAGTAAATGTAAGTGTGTACATTTAGCGCAATCTGTTTTGCTACAATTTTTTTGTCTTTATATAACAAACTTAAAAACTCGATGCAAGACCTTGATTAATCTGATAAAATTAATAGGACGAAAGTATATATATGAGAACAAACGACTTTCTTAAACATCTTCTCATTTGGCAAAATTTTAATATTAGGAAAATCTAATAACTATGCTCAATAGTAGCATTGAAAAAAGGATCAATGAAAAATAATGAGTATTCAGCTAAGAAAGTACATGTAAATATTACCTTGACAACCTGGTTGCGTTCTTCAGCATAAATGGTCTGAAACATCGTAGTTAATTTTAGAAATCGAGGACAGCAACACCAAAGTACAGCTTCATAAACAGATAATCCACATATGTCGATCACTTTTAGTTGAATATGCTCGAGTTCATTAGGTGGGGACTGAATCAGGTTTAGTTCCTCAGCATCTAGGAAATTCTGTAAAGATACAACTTAGTCTTAGAATTATCTTTTATATTATTGCTAGGGAATAAGTTCAAAAACATAAACGACTTATCATATATAAAATCGGATAAAGATAATACCTTGGATGATAAATGCAACTTTAGAACTTTGAAACCGTTTTTCGTGTCTAAAAATTGCTTCAGCTTCTGGAACCAAAAACTGCCCGCTTACAGTTCACCAAACGTTGCAAAATCATATATGATAATGGTTTTTGTAGGGAGTTAATTCAGAGTCAGCCGAAACAACAATTGTAACCCTTGCCCTTTTATGTGATTTGAATGTTCTAATTTAGTCTTTTGACTATTTAACTTTTGTCAATTTTGTTAGAATCTGTACCGTGTTGATGGTGGTGAATTTATATGATTGAGGTATTTTATGGTTATGTGGTGTATAATAATCTTTTTTAGAGGGTATTATTATGTTAATTATGTTCCGGGTGGTTTGACCCGTAAATAGCGTGAAATGCCAAAAACGAGTCTCGACACGTCTGATTGTTCAAAATGATTTTTGGGAAAGTTTAATGTGGAAATAAGTCGTGTAAATACTCTAAGTTATGGGAAAAGTATTTTTAAAGTGAATAAAAATGCTAAGTAACTTCGAAAAAATATTTTACGAAAGAGGTTTTTGAGTTTTAAGTAAACCCGGCATAAAAAGAAGGCATCCCGAGCCCCTAGGATACTCTATAACCGGTATCTAGTCTTGTAGGAGATAAGATGGAATTTTTTAGCAACCATGGTCCAACCTTAGTACATATGCATTTTGTATGCATCCTAAACACACACATTTCATGTTTGCTTTCAAAAAAATAAATTTCTTTTCTCTCTTTCTCTCTTGTGTAGCGTCCGACCAAAGCACACACACACACTTATAATTTTCAATCTTTGATTAAAAAAAAACATGAGAGTTTGGGTACTTTCGGGTTAATTCTAGTATTTTGGTTATTGTTTAAACTACGTTTGGGTAGTCGGTTCGCGTTCGTTCTCGCTTTTCAAAACCCTCTTTGTAAGTTTTCTAAATTTACATTTAACTTGTACTTTTGAGTGTTTAATGATGCATAGAAGCTAGTTGTACGGTGCGTTTGTTAAAAATCGAACACGAAAAATTTACGAAAAGATAATAAGGGTGCGTGTATGGTTCGAACATAAATAAAAAAGAGTATGAGGTTTTGTAGTTTTATTGTCGTGGTTGTGATGGTTGAAAAACATTATTTGCTATTTAGCTTATTTTGGATAGTAGCTTGTTTGGCTTATTTATAAGCATTATGGGACATATTTTGGGCTTAGTAGCTCTCGGCAAAAAGGGAAAATTGCAAGAAAAGTATTTTTGGTTATTTACATCGTATGTCGTATTTTTTGGACTATTTTGTAGCTTATGGTGATAACCAAATATACTACGTAGCTTATTTATAAGCTTAATGGTTTAGTTTTGGAGCTTAAAGGCTCACGGCCCAATAAGCCCAATAAGTCGTGGCTTATTGTGGACTTATTGTGGTCCAGGTTATTTTGTTAGCTATTGATCTGGATTTATTTCTATTAATGGGCTTTAGTATTGGGCTTAAAACGTATTTTATATACGCGAATCTCTTAATGGATCCTTATAGGGCCTTAAGGCCCAATAAGCGAAAACTAGTAGTTTTATGAGTGTTAACGAACTTTTGGAAAGTGGAACATACTTATGAAATGATATTGAAAGTCGTTTTGGGGAAATATGCTTTGATAAATGTTGCGAGATATAATTTTGGCTTTTTGTCAAAAAGTGGTAAATTGTGGAAAATGTTTGAAATTAATGTTTAAAAACCTTGGAAAACGTTGTATAAACGAACGGGTCATGTCAAAATTTTCGATAAAATAATAAAATTTTATTATTTTAATACGTTGACTAAAAGACGAAAAATATATTTTACGAAACTTTCCTAAATTGTTTAGCATAAATAAACGTTTCATTTCTTATAATCTAAATGAGTAATTAATGATAACTA
>BQNB010057685.1:0-38103 GCA_026074375.1 Tanacetum coccineum | reverse complement strand
TATGTTTTTGGACCAAAAGTGAACCTTTTTTGAATTTTAGACCAAAAGTGAACTCGCACCAAACCACAAGGACCAAAAATGTACTTCTCAAAGTAAAATGAAAATGTGTACAAGTATTAAATGTGGAGAGAAGTGGATGGATGAGCTATTGTAGCATATTGGTTAACACGTATGGTTTGCAAGCAAGAGGTCACGGGTTCAAGTTTGAGTAACACCCATTTTTTGCATTTTTTTATTTTTGAAAAGCAAAAGCTCAATTTGAAAGAAAACACTTTTTAAGCACATTTAATGAAGGGAGCATAAGCTGAAACTTAAAAATAAGCTTTAAAAGAGCTTTTGAAGTTCTGATTACATAAAGTGGGCTTTTAAGCTCACTTATGCTTGTTTACACTAAATCACTTGCACAAAGCTCAATATAAGCTCAAATCTAAAACCAAAAGCTGTCCTATGTAGCTTATGATGTCTACAAGCTAATCCTAATAAGCTTCTCACCTCTCTAACACTTAATCCTAACTGAATCTAATGATCAAACCTACAAACTCAGAATTTAACTCAAAAAGCTCAAAATTAAGAAAAGCTCAAATGCTCAATAAGCCAAGACAGAGGCTGACCTTATGAGAACTAATTAACGTAACTTTAAGCTATAAATTCAAACAAGAAAATCAGATACTACAACTTAAAATTCTAAAATTAAAAGGCTAAATTCTATTACTACTGTTTTTGGTATTTATGAGATTTTTATGACTTTTTAAGCTAATTTTAACTAAGTAATTAAGCTAGAAAATAAAAAGCAAGCCCTAAACTATATTAAGCTATGTATGAATTAAAAGCTACTTGAATTTGAAAGCTTAAAAGTTACTAACACTAAACTAAATTGGAGCTTAAAAATTAGCAGTAGTAATAATGTTACTACTGCTGAAGTACTTTACCAAAGAGCAAAGCAAAAGTGCAGGCCACAAAGGTGGTCAATTCTGCACTAAACACACTCACTAGGAGAGTGTAAAAACCAAATAAACAAAATCCAAGCCTTAGAGGGCTTGGATCAAATTTTCACAAGCAAAGAAAAGTAGAAAAAGTACCCTGATGCTGAGATCAAATTAATAAGCCATAAAATGATTTAGAATTCAAACTAAACTTCAAAACCTTTTCAAAACTTGATCAATCACTAACATTCAACTGTCCAAAATGAAAACTCAAATTACTTTTGACTTTTGAGGGTCAAATCACACTATACCAAACACTCCTTATGGTATTGACAGATTCAAATTGAGCTTATGAAATGAAAACTAGCTTATAAAACCTTGATACCAGATAACACTGAGCTTATAACAAGCTTAACAAACAGGATTCAACAACTTAAAAATCTAAAATCTAAGATCTATAACTATGCTTAATTATTTTTTTGGTTTTTATGATTTTTAGACATTTAATGAAATATAAAGATCTAAAATGCTAAGACAAAAAAAAACAGATGAAATATTTCAACTAATAAGCACAAATAAGCCACTAATAAAGCAAATAAGCAATAGATGAACAATTAAGCTAATGCTAAACTAAGAGACTTAAAACTAAGAACATAAATGAAAACTTACAATATGCTTCAGCTTAACAGAAGCTTATATGCTCTTAATAAGACAGTAAAGTCCTTGGGATCCCTTCCATTATTGGATCCCCTTCCAATAGCTTATAGGTTCAAATTACAAGGTACTTAAACTGGTTTTATGATCTAAGTAAGATTAAGTCTGAATTAAGCTCTATCACTAGCTTAGAGACTAGTGAGAGCTAATGAGAGCTTATCCAAAGTAACATAAGAATAAAGAGCTTATAGGAGCTTATGACTTAAAAACAGTTTGATTAAATCTAGAACAAGGATTTTATTAAACTTCAAAAGGATTACAAGGATTTAAAACTGAAAGTTACATACTTCTCAAAAAGAAAATTACAACTGAAAGTAAATTTGCATAAGCTAAAAAGGTAAATTAAGCTAAAATTAAAAAAGCTAGACTAGATAGTGTGTGTGTGAAATGTGTAAGCTATTTATAGCCATCTAAAGAAGCTTATAGTCTGTTGCTTGCTACCCACGCTCCTTTCAATCAACATCGTACAATTCCTTAATCATTGGAGAATGAATCAAGGCCCTTGGATCAAGTCATAACTCACACGGATTGCCAAGCTGGCAATCCTTTGATGTGACTTTTGTGCTTGTTGTGTGAGTGCCTCAAGAGTAAAATCAATCAGTCCCTTGTGCTTTCCCTTCTTCCACGTGGCATTCTTGCTTAAGTGAGCCAATTAGGACTCATGGTTTGACATCTTAATCCCTGCCATTTTGCTCTTAAACCCATGAATTGTCTACTTTGACCTTCAATTTTCAAAACCCCTTTAATTTGACCTTGGGTAACTTTGGAGGAGACTGGTGAACAATATTTTAACTGTTTTTCCCGCCCTTGGTTTAACAGAGGGGTAAAGGGGGGTAAAACTTTGGGTTAATGGCCAATTCAGTCCCTCTCTTTTTATATATCTTTGTAATGAAAGTGTAGGTATATAATAATTTTCAAACTAGGCAAGATTGGTCCCTGGATTTATGTAGTGGGTTATAGTTTAGGTTTTTGGGCCAGGTATGGATAAATGGGCTTGGACTTTGTTATTTTGGGTCCGGGTAAGGAAATGGAAAGGTAAAAGCCCATTTAGCTTTAGGGACCATTTGTGTAATTTTTGTTTTATTGAGGGATTGAAATGAAACTTTGGGTTTTTGTCTTTAGTGGGTTTACTTTGACTTGTTGACGAGAGTTTAACCAGTTGGCGTTTGACTTTACTATTTCTGGCATCTTACACTCTTCCGTTCTCGTGTTCGTGTTTGCCCGTTTTTGATCGTTTTCATGTGATTTTTGCTATATCCGTACCTGCACACACAAAACACAAAAACAAGCAATACAAGCCACCCTTAAAAACCATTGGATATAGGTGGTCGCCCCGTGATCATTTGATTTGGATGCTGCAACTATGCCACTGATGAGGTAATTAAGCTATTGTTTTCTAAATGTGTCACATTATTTGCTGTGGTGGAAATGTCTTTGAAAGGAAGAGGCGGCGGGTTTATGCAAGGTTCATTAAATTGCGACGACAATAGAAAAAGGGTTGATCCATGAAAAAGTAAGAAGTAGCAGATTAAATAAAATTTTTGGGGAGGAACCAACACTTTGCGAAGAGACGACAACTATTAATTTGAGGTACTGCATGTGTATAAAAATAACCAAGCCTAATATTCACAACAGTATGGAAAATCTAGGATGACACAATAAGTAACCCGCAAATTTTGGTACAAAATGGATCATTGGCCTTGGGATGAGTTTAAGTGCTACACAACATCAAAATCATCGAGTTACCATAACCCAACATTTAAATGTTGTAAACTTTCTTTGGGTACGGGGAAAACTATGAAGAAACCTGTTACAAAACCAAATTATCTGAACTATTTATCCACATATAACCTATAGCCTTCCTTTGATAACCCTGTTTTTGAAATACCTATACATATGTCCTCTCATAACGACATGAACCATGCAACCTATTGATCGAAACCATGGTCTAGATGGTATGTATAGATTCCTTTTTATCTTAAAGTTATTTAACTACGGTTTTATCATTTGACATCTCAATAATGTTTTTTTGGAAAAGAAAAATTTTGTTACTCCCTAAAGTGTTCACAACTAAATATAGTCAAAATTTGCAGCAACCCTTAACTCAACCCAACCCTTGCCCCTGAGAATCTGAATATTCAACATCGGATAGAAGATACGCTACACAAGTCCACCTTTTGTTTTGCTCACTACTGTTATAACATTTTTAGTTAATTTTGTACACATTAGACAACAAACAGCATGCGATTGGGTTATACACACAAAGTGGAATAAGGTAATTTTGATAAGACTTAGATAGGCCAGAAACGAGAACCTGCATATTTATCTTAGAAATGGATCAAATGTGTCAAAGCAAAATTTTAATGCATTATCTTTCCCATAATATGTTTGATAATATAAGTTCTACTACTACTTTTTTTCATAGGAATAATGGCTACTGATGTTTTTTGTTTAAACTACTGCTACATGTATTCTTTTTCCATCTTTCTTTGTTTCATTTGTAAAGCTTAAGCTATTGACAGTCATAAATCCTTTTGGCGCAAGTGACAGATTCTTAATTTTATTTTATAATTGTTTTATTGGTCTTTTTTTGTCTTCTTTTGCACTGTTCATGCTACAGTGCTACCTGGACTCCCAGTTTAGGCTGGCCCAATAAAAAAATTGGTTGGTACAAATAAAGGGAAAAAATATATAAAAAGTATCGATTTATTTAGGTAAAAAAAATACCCGTGAAAATATCTTCGATACCTAATAACTTTAAAATAATCGACATGGCCAGAAACGTACAACTCAACCCATATAAAAAAATAACAAGCTATTAAACATTAGACGGAAAAAATAAATCCGCAAAAAAGAAGGAAATTTTTTTTAACGCCCCGCAACAACACGCGGGACATAAGCTCATATAAGGAAAAAAACTATTAAACATGCTATCGAAAAAATAAACCCGCACTATTAAACATAAGACCGAAAAAATAAACCCGCACAAACAATTAAAAAAAACCCGTATATACTAAACATGAAATTCTTATTTTGTCTTCTTTTGCACGTTCAAGGCTACAACGCTACTATGGACTCACACTTTATTAGGCCTGTGTCCAATAAAAAAATTGGTTGGTCTACAACATAAGGGACAAAAAAAAAAAAAAAATTTTAAAAGTATCGATTTATTTGGTAAAAAATATACCCTGTGCAAATATCTACGATACAAAATGATTTACAAAATAATCGACATGGCCAGAAACTACAACTCAGCCCATATAAAAAATAACAAACTATTAAACATTTGACGGAAAAAATATATCCGCAAAAAAGAAGAAATTTTTTTAACGCCCCGCAACAACACGCGGGACATAAGCTCATATAATAAAAAAAACTATTGACCATGCTATCGAAAAAATAAACCCGCACTATTAAACATGAGACCGAAAAAATAAACCCGCACAAACAATTAAAAAAAAACCGTATAGCCAAAAAAACAAACCTTTAAACATGAGACCCAACAACAAAGCTCATATGAAAAAAAAAAACAAAATATTAAACTGAGACCGAAAAAATAACCCGTAAAACATACAAAAAAAAAATAATGCCCAGCAACAACGCGGAAAATTTAACTAACGCCCCGCACAACGCGCGTAATCATAGATATTATGCCACAAAAGGTTTTAAAACCGGCCCATGTGAACTTTTTTCTTCTTCATATCTATACTACATATAAAACATTTTGGAATCTCTCTCTCTTTATAAATGCAATGCGATTTTTTAAGTAATACAAAATTTAATACATGATATACAACATCTTATGCAAAGATCAAAATTCTCCTACACATTTCTCTTTTCATTAAATGAATTTTTTAAGTAGTACAAATATTCATGAATTGTGTACAAGCTCTAATGAAAAAAAAAGTCAATATTGTAACACCCCCAAAAATACAACAACGCAGCGGAATACCACTTTGGGGTGCTACTTCATAATACACAGCGCTAGATACAAGAGAACGACCTCTAAAAGTGTCGTTTGAAAAACAATCTCGTTGATTTTCTGAAATCAAAATAATAGTTGTCCCATAATTGCATCACCATGAAAAACTTGAATGTAAAGACTCCAATGCACATCAAATAATCCAAGCATCTAATTCACCTGAGAAAAACATGCTTAAAAGTGTCAACATTAAAGTTGGTGAGTTCATAGATTAGTTTAAATATGAATGTAAGTTTCAACAAATATATTTATCCACTGTGTCATCACAGTACCATGTAAAATGTTTATAAAATATGCACGACCCATTTTATGTCACCAAAAGTACCAATCTTATCCCAAAGATTTTATAAAGAATGCATGGTTAATTAATGAACAAAATGTTCCAAGTAAGTAATTGTCCAGGGGCCCTATAGTCCCAAACGATATAATACGACATGTTATAGAACTTGTCTTAATCCCCAGTGATTACTAGTCACCCGAACGGGGGATGTCAATCCCGAATGATCTATTTTATATCATTTCGCGTGGGACATCACGCTATAATGTTTCGTTACCTGCGATAGCTTAATCCACCCAAAGGGATCCACACCGCATAGAATCAAATTTCATAACATTCGTCATCTCACACCTCCAAGTGATTTACAGTTCATGACGTTGTGACGTAGACTTGTATGTACCCTAATTTGGGCAGTGATACAAATAATGTATTCCCATCATGGGTATTCCCTCCAAGAATACCCGGGCAGTAATGATTGTTGGCCCCGCAGGCGCCAAACAAATCGTAATCCGACAATCATTTCAAAAGTAAAGTATGCATTTGTGACCAAAAATGAAAGTCAAATAATGTAATCCCTTAGCGATCTATTGCAAATAAGTATGATAAACCAATTTGTAATCAATCATGTAAAAGCATTTGTAACAACATGTTCTCCCCCCAAATTAAATGTAAAAACGAGTAAAAAGGGGAGCTATAGACTCACCTTGATCAAAGACTCACGACAAATAGTCCAAATAAATCACAACGAATCGCAACGATCTCAGGCCACGACGCTATAATTATGTCGCTCTATTATAAACACGTATTAAATATGAATTCACGATGCGTTACATGCGTATGACGTAAATCATACATAATTTTAATATTATACATACTATACATGTGATGGGAGACCAATCCACGTTGCCGTCTTTAACACCTTAACCCTTAGTATATTTTATGTATAGAACTATTCTTCCGTCTAATCATGAACTTATATCGAATATTGATGAAGTTACATTTTTTAGACCTTGAACCCTTTTTAGAACCAAACAATGATCTTAAAACATTAATTGAAATAATAAATTAACCGACTTTATTTTATCATTCAAAATCGTACTCATAATGTATAAATATTAATTAAAATATTCGTTGACTTTTACGTTGACCTTTAGTTTTGACCCGCTATATCTCAAGTTTTAAAACTGATAAGCCTCGGGCAAAGTAAAACGTCATTACGAACTATTAATGACTTTCGTGATTCGCACGAAGCTGAAACGGACTCAAAATGCTCAAATCGTTAATTAATTAAATCTGCCATTTTTAATATAAATTAAAAATAACCTAATTTTTCTACTAAAAGTGTATTTTCGATTCTTTCCCGTTTTCCTCCGTATTGGTAGTAGAAGTCCCGTTTTTATTATCAATACGTCCTAAAAATATAATTTGTTATATTTTGTAAACCAAAGTCTGACTTTTCAAAGTCTCGAAAATCCCGAATCCAACGTTCTATTTCTGATTTAAATTACCCGTTATAAAAAGGCGTCAAAGTCCTTTTTAGTTTCAACTCATCATCTAACATATATCTAGTATCGCTTATAGATATATATCAAATCCGTTTTTATATTTATATCACAAATTATACTTAGACCGCGCAAGTTCAATATGTTTCATCACATATAAATAAATCGATATAAATGAAACAATTTATATATTTTTGTGTTAACCAAACGCACCCATTTCGGTGTTATCCCACAAACCCGACGCAACAAAAGAAAAACACCCGGCTGTTTTTTCGATGCCGAAAGCAAACAATCCCTTTTCCACGCCGGTTGTCCCGACCATACTCGACTCCCGGCTTTCCCCCGGAGCCTAACCCGACATACCCCGCTGTTTCGACAGCCAACACAAACATCCCTCGTCCCCCCGGCTGTTTGGCAGCCTACCAAACGCACTCCGTGCGGCGGCTGCCCTAACCAACGCACCCTACACGGTGTTCTAAACACCAAACGCACCCGGTGGTGTTACCACCAAACGCAGCCCTCGCGGCTGCAACCCAAACCCGACGCACACCCCCACCCCCGGCTGTTTTTATAGCCGAACCAAACCACCCCTTGGTGGTGGTTTTCACCACAAAACAAACCCGCCCTTATGCCCTTTCGCGGTGACAGAAAACCAAACGCACCTTGTGGTGTTAATAACAAGTAAACCCATACCCAAACGCACCCACTGTTGGTACAAGTACCCAAATCGACCAAACCAACGAACACCCATGGCTGCTTTTATACAGCCGAACGCACCCTAGTGGTATTGATAAGATGGTGATGACGAGGTAATAGTGAAGTCGGTTGGTGGCGTTGGCTGGAGATGAAAGAGGAAGGCGATGGAGTGGTGTCGTGGATGAGATGATGTTGACGAGGATGGTGATGAGGTGGTGATGAGGATGGTGTATAGGGATGATGATGGTTGTGGTAGTGGCCGGAGCATGCCGGAGCGATGCCGGCGGCTGAAAGAAAGGAGAGAGGAGATGAAGATGAGGCTAGTAAAAAAAAGAATGAGTATAACCTAATTTTTATGTATATATATATATATTATAAAGTTTGAAAACAATGCAACAAGTGCATGATAGTCTAGGGTAGATGTTAAAAATATTACTCCAGGGACCAAAAATGTAACTTTTGTGAAAGAATGGTTCGGAACTCGTCTCGGCTAGTTAACAATTGATTCAAAATACGAAAATTGCGCCATTGTTTTCCAAATTGTTTTTCCCGCGAAAATGAGTATTTACTCGACTAATATTTTATAAATATTTATATAAAATATACTATAAAATATATTTAAATCGTTATTATTTATTTGGTACCATTGGGTGTCGCGAGTAAGCTTTGTCCGAAAATAAAACTTTAATTTCAACGTTCGCGTTTTTAAATAAACGCTATTGGATAAATATTAACTAATTTATTAAATATTTTTATTTAATAAAAAGTGGTAATTAAATATAAATTTAATTATTCATGGGCCGGTACGCGTTGTGTTCAAAATTTTTCGAGGTTATTTCAGCCCTTTTCTGTTTGTTTTCGTGTCTCGGCCAAAACTAAAAAGTTGTCCGAAGTATCGTTTTACATCAAATTGCTTTAGAGTTCGAGTTGTGAAAACGTAATTTAGGGGTTCGTTTTTGATAAATCAACTATGAATTAATATATATCTTTTTTGTTTTCGAATCAAATAAGTAAAAAAATAACTTTGTACTCGCGGTGTGTAATAATAATCATGATTTATTATTTTAATACTTTCCGAAAATTTTACCGGTCATGCGGTAATTGCTTTTATTAGACAATAAAATGTCAAAAATCAAAAGTCAAGTCAGACTTGAAAAGTCAAAGGTTAAAATAGTCTTTTAAAAATTTCGAAAATTCTCGGATGTTACAAAGAATCTCCCATAATCTTCTTCTTCCCAGACCTCCCTCTGGAATATGACATACATTTGATCCTGAAGTTTCGTTGATCCACCAACAGCTTCAGCGAGTTCTTGAAACAAAACCAAACGTGGAGCCACTTTTTTTATAAGTTTATAAGTCAATATAATATGTGAAAATAATATGAAAAACACTATGTTCAGATTGTTGGTATAAATATAGGTATTTGAGTGAAGTTATATCGTCTGTCATTATGCATGATTTAATGCCACGCGGTTCCATGCTAACATACATTCGTTGTATCAGAAATTAAATATATTAAAAGCGTTTAATGTTAATAAATGGGTTGTATCTAACTTTGGGCCTGAGCCCGTCATATTTTGTATATTGCCAATGATCAGAATGATGATATTTGTGCTTATATGTGTTTCTGATATAAAATAATTTATTTTTCAATTCTTTTTTTATACTATGCTTTCTTAAATATTGGGGGGGTTGCATTACCTATTGGATAAGGTTGTACATGCTGGGACCGCTCCAGGACCCAACCATAACAACCAATACGACAATAATCCTAACAAATGGTGATGGGATGCCGAAAATGAGGACATTTCGAGAAACAATATTCACAAAATAAAGTTTAACAATTGGGAGGAGCTCGCGGAAGAGCTTATGCGATAGACGGCGGATTATGGTACTCAGACGCTAGTTTGAGGACGAATCACTCCATTAACTCAAGTGTGTAACAAGTCTGTTAGTTCCACGAACAGTTCGTGATCACGAGGATTTGCAACGGCAATAGTAATAACTTAAGAATGTGATAAGGTAGCTCCAAGTGAGGCCTTAAGATTCTGCTGAGTAGTAAGACACGATTGTGTCTCTAGACCCTTTTAACGGATTCTGATGATTATCGATTTCAGGTTCATACTCGTGTCATATCGGATACCATTAAGCCCACTCATTTATAATTTCTTATTTACATAAAGAAGCGTCCAAATTTATGTAAGTAAGAAATGATAAACTTATGGTTCGGTGATTTATAATTTATTTATTTAAATGAAGAGGCGTCCCAATCCTTTCAAATAAATAGATTATAAATCATCCTACTTAATAATTTCTGATGCAACACGCGTACACACAAAGTTTTCAAGGTGGTAGATGACATAACGATGCAGGTGCTCTAATGAGTATGGGACGAGTGTTTAAAACTCGCCTTCGGAGACGGTGAGTGAAACAATCAGGGGAAGTTGGCATAGAGTTCAAGACAGTTAATGAGTACTCGGTTAGAGTAAATAAGGTAAAGATCTCTATGAACGAATCAGTATAGCGATTATCATATCAATCTTCCTATTACAAGTCCCGCCCATACAAGACTTGCAATACTTAGATTCATACATAATCCCATGTAAACAGAACTGTGACGGGCTTTGTTAACATAGCAAATATCATATCAATCTTCATATTACAAGTCCCGCCCATACAAGACTTGTAATACTTAGATTCATACATAGTTTCCATGTAAACAAAATTATGACGGTCTTCGTGTAATACCATATAGTATAAAGCTATGAAGAAAAATAATATCCTTGGAGACCATTGTTTAACTCACAATGTCTGAGAACGAAAAGAGACCATTGTGCAACTCACAATGTCTAAGAAGTTAAGATGAGTCCATTGTTTAACTCACATGTTCTGAGGTATATCGAGACCATTGTGCAACTCACAATGTCTTAAGAAATGCTCTGGTATTTATATAAATAACTCTTATATAAATAAACGTGCGATATACGCAAAAGGTGTAGCAGCATATTTATTACATGTATTTGTATGTCACATAAGCACTTAATGCAGCACGTAATGTAAGGCACATAAGCAAGTACGTGTATGCACTTGAAAATGTTTGTTGTGATGCAATGTTTGTGAAAACGTGTATAGTCTAGGGTTAAAATATGCAACCTAGTTCTCTATAGCCTGGCTTGATACCAATCTGTAAACCCCAAAAATGTGTCGCGCGAAAATTATGTCAGGGGGCTTGCTGCATATACAATAGCACAGATACAAGAGAACGACCTCTAATTAGCTTTTCTCCGTTAAAGTGTGCGTTTGTAAAACGCTTCCGTTGATTTTCTGAAATCAAAATAATAGTGGTCCTCATATTGCATCACATGAAAAACTTGAATGTAAAGACTCCTATGCCACATCAAATTATTCAGGATCTATTTCACCTGGAAAAGCATGCTTAAAAGTCGGTCAACATTAAAGTTGGTGAGTTATAGGTTTGTTTAAATATGAATGTAGTTTTCAACAAATTATTTTTCCACTGTAGTCATCAAGTACCCATGTTGTAATATTTATAAAATATGACGACCATTTTAGTTACCAAAAGTACCAATCTTATTCAAAGAGTTTTTATAAATATATGCATGACAAAATTTAATGTCCCAACATGTTCCAAGTACGTATGTGTCGGGGGGCCCTGTAGTCCCCAACAATGATCCGACATGTTATAACGTTCGTTTCCAGTGATAGCTAGTCACCCAAACGGGGGTTGTCAATCGAATACAGATCTAATTTTATATTCAATTCGCTATGTGGACATCGACGCTATGATGTTCGTTACGTGCGTAGCTTAAACAACCCGTAATTAGGGTTCCACACCCGAATAGATTCTATTCATAACAGTTCGGCTCACCCTCCAAGTGATTTACAGTTCATGACGCCGTGTGGACAGTTAGACTTGTTGTTATGTACCCGATTCGAGCAGTGATACAAATAATGTGTTCCATCATGGTGTTCCCTCCAAAGGAAACACCAGAGGCATTGTATGCTTGTTGGTTTTGGGGTGGGGTGTCAGGGGGTATATTTTCCCCCGCGCACCAAACAATATCGTAATCCGAAAATCATTTCAAATTCGTAAAGTATGCATTTGTGACCAAAAATGAAGTCAAGAATGTTCCATAGCTAGCTATGCAAATAAGTTTCCAACTCCTCCTCATATTATGTAATACTACTTTGAAATCAATCATGTAAATGTGTTTGTAATGAATTGCAAAATCAAGTATGTAAACCAAGTTTGTAGAATAGTATGTAAAAGATATTGCAATCGAAATATGGTAAACAGTTGTATTGAGCATGACATTCTCCCCACGAGATTTGTAAACGTAAATGTAAAATAAGTGGATAAGATGGGGTGTTTTAAAGCTCACTTCGATGTGAAGAACGATTGGCGGGGAATGCGCATATTAAGCGCCAAAGCAAAAACGAAAAATGAAACGCTTCGGACCAAGAATTTCGGGTTATCTTATCGGCTAGTCTACTACGCCCATGTGGTAATGCGTTTGGTTTCCGATGAATTGTTTGTGTCACGCACACTGGTTGATAAATGATTTTTTAGATATAAAGTTGTAATAGTTTGGTGGCTGGTTAAATAATTAATTCAAAGGTAAACGTAAGGTGTGTAATATATTCCGTATATATTACCTATTGAAAAATGACCTATATAGCTCATACTGTGAATTATATGACAAGATACACAACCCAAAGAATAACTCGAATAGTATATAATATACAACATGTGTGTTCCCTAAAAGATGACAATTAAACTAAAATGGTTTAATTATATAATACTTTACAAGTATTTCTAAGAAAAATAATAAAAAAGTAAGAAACTAAATAAATTGATGATTTTTTTTTTTTTAGGACACGTTTCACGGACTTCCCAATATGATTTAACGGAAAGTTTCTTTATAAAAATAACACACGTTTTAAATCTGCAAATTATGTTAAACGACGTTTTTAAAACTCTTACAATAGTGATGATGTTATTTTCTAGTTGCTAATTATAAAATATAAGATTATTTTATAATTTAATACCTTGTTTCCTCGATGGGTTGTTAGAATATTTACCCCATTTGTAAAAGTATAGTTTCCGTTTGTTTATCCGGTTATTGATATATTACGAATTAGAAATCTTGAATTATGTATACTTAACCCCTTTTTTTATAATAATACATGTTGAACTCTTTCTCATGTAGTTCAATAATATACGTATTATGGGCAAGATTAATTAATACATGACACATTTAATTTAACCATTTTTAAAACCACCAATATATATCAGGTTATATTATTTGTAAATATCGCGATAATATTTATTTATCGTTTATTAAAATTTTGTTATACCTCAACGCGGCCCTTTGCGGTGCAGCTGTCATAAACAAACGCCCTTTTTATTTTCTGTTACGCCAATCGCACCCATGAGAGTGTGCTGCTAAACCTAACGTGCCCTAATGTTTCTTTGTTACCCCATCACTCTTTTGCTGTTAACCAAACGGCCCTATGGTGTTTTACTGCCATCCCAACGACCCGTGTTGTGTTCATCAAACATGCACCCCGCGGTGCTCTTAACTAGATCCAAAGCAGTTAGCTGGCTTGCCCAACCTAACCAACATCCTCACGGCTGCTAATCAACAACCAAGGCATCCTATACTTTTTATAAACCCCCAACGCACCCTTATGGTCATTTAACACCTAAACCGGACACACCCCTTAGTGGGTCTTTTATACCAACGCACCCTTGCGGGCTGCAGTCGAACCCAACGCACCCTTGGTGCGGTTTAACCCAGAAACAAACACCTCTTGGCTGCTGTTTTACACCCGAACCAAACCACCTTCGTGGTGGTTTTTGCCACAGAAACAAACGCACCATTGTTGGGCCGAGAACCACCCAACGGACCCTTGTTGGGTCTGTTAAAACACCAAACCGAACGCACCCAATTTATGACAAACTACACGCACCCTGTTGGTGGTTTGTATCAAAACCAAACGCACCTTGTGGTGTTAATAACAAGTAAACCCATATCCAAACGCACCCACTGTTGGTACAAGTACCCAAATCGACCAAACCAACGAACACCCATGGCTGCTTTTATACAACCGAACGCACCCTAGTGGTATTGATAAGATGGTGATGACGAGGTAATAGTGAAGTCGGTTGGTGGCGTTGGCTGGAGATGAAAGAGGAAGGTGATGGAGTGGTGTCGTGGATGAGATGATGTTGACGAGGATGGTGATGAGGTGGTGATGAGGATGGTGTATAGGGATGATGATGGTTGTGGTAGTGGCCGGAGCATGCCGGAGCGATGCCGGCGGCTGAAAGAAGAGAGAGAGGAGATGAAGATGAGGCTAGTATAAAAAGAAATGAGTATAACCTAATTTTTATGTATATATATATATATATATTATAAAGTTTGAAAACAATGTAACAAGTGCATGATAGTCTAGGGTAGATGTTAAAAATATTACCCCAGGGACAAAAAATGTAACTTTTGTGAAAGAATGGTTCGGAACTCGTCTCGGCTAGTTAACAATTGATTCAAAATACGAAAATTGCGCCATTGTTTTCCAAATTGTTTTTCCCGCGAAAATGAGTATTTACTCGACTAATATTTTATAAATATTTATATAAAATATACTATAAAATATATTTAAATCGTTATTATTTATTTGGTACCATTGGGTGTCGCGAGTAAGCTCTGTCCGAAAATAAAACTTTAATTTCAACGTTCGCGTTTTTAAATAAACGCTATTGGATAAATATTAACTAATTTATTAAATATTTTTATTTAATAAAAAGTGGTAATTAAATATAAATTTTATTATTCATGAGCCGGTACGCGTTGTGTTCAAAATTTTTCGAGGTTATTTCAGCCCTTTTCTGTTTGTTTTCGTGTCTCGGCCAAAACTAAAAAGTTGTCCGAAATATCGTTTTACATCAAATTGCTTTAGAGTTCGAGTTGTGAAAACGTAATTTAGGGGTTCGTTTTTGATAAATCAACTATGAATTAATATATATCTTTTTCGTTTTCGAATCAAATAAGTAAAAAAATAACTTTGTACTCGCGGTGTGTAATAATAATCTGAATTATTATTTTAAACCACTTTCGAAAAATTTTACGGCTAATGCGGTAATTGCTTTTATTAGACAATAAAATGTCAAAAATCAAAAGTCAAGTCAGACTTGAAAAGTCAAAGGTTAAAATAGTCTTTTAAAAATTTCGAAAATTCTCGGATGTTACAAAGAATCTCCCATAATCTTCTTCTTCCCAGACCTCCCTCTGGAATATGACATACATTTGATCCTGAAGTTTCGTTGATCCACCAGCAGCTTCAGCGAGTTCTGGAAACAAAACCAAACGTGGAGCCATTTTTTTATAAGTTTATAAGTCAATATAATATGTGAAAAAAATATGAAAACCACTATGTTGAGATTGTTGGTATAAATATAGGTATTTGAGTGAAGTTATATTGTCTCTCATTATGCATGATTTAATGCCATGCGGTTCCATGCTAACATACATTCGTTGTATCAGAAATTAAATATATTAAAAGCGTTTAATGTTAATAAATAGGTTGTATCTAACGTTGGGTCTGAGCCCATCATATTTTGTATATTGCCAATGATCAAAATGATGATATTTGTGCTTATATATGTTTCTGATATAAAATAATTTCTTTTTCAATTCTTTTTTTATACTATGCTTTCTTAAATATTGCGGACAGGTAAAGTGTTTATGTAAATTTTATGACTTTTGTTTATATTGGTTTTTTGGTAAAGGGTTACCCGGTAAAAAAATATTGGTTCTGATACATGTTTTTAGTTGATCTCATTTTTAACAAATTTTATTTTTATTATCTTCTGATGGATAAATATTTTTTAATTTGGTTTCGGATGCATAAAATGTATCTTTGGTTTTGGTGCTTATTATTTTTGATTTGATGTAAATGTTTATATGTTCGTTTATTAAGCATTCATTTTACGTGTTAGTTACATTCTGATTTTAGATACTGATGAAATTTCGGCCCAAACAAATATACTATGTCAAAATGTCAGCCCATTCCATTATAATAGATAAAAAAGCCCATTTCAGTAACCCTAATAGTACCTATATAATTAACTTTTTTGTTGTATTATACCTAAACATAATAAACCTCTATCAACTGCTTGCAAACACTCAAGAAATCAACTTTATATCCTTCTTGATACTGTCATTTTCTTCAATACAAACTTTCAACTATGTTTATACTTATCTAATGGATCTGCTAAACAGTCACGTATTACTTGATGGTTTATTAAATTCATTTGATGAGTATAAATAAACTTGAAAGATTGCATTTGGAGAAGATGGGCGTATCTAGAATGACATAAAGTTCATTTTCTTAATTACGCTATCATTTTTGAATTTCAGTCATCCATCAATGATGAAAACCTGATTCATTAACTAATTTGTATCAAGATCTTTTTTTAATTTTTGTAATACTTATAAAAATCCATCTAACACATATACAGTGATTTTAAAGTTGTAAGTTTCATTTGTACCTACTTTCAATCATATAACCATATGTGACGTTTGCATATGTATGGATAGTTAGTTTTACAATATATATACGTATGGTATAGAACTCTAATATAAGTTGTTCTTTAAGTGTATAATAAATATTCATAAAATCAAGGATGTTAAATATTAAAGTTTATAGTATATTTGTGTATTCGGTAAATGTTAAATTAGATTATATGAAACTGCCCGTTTCAATGAACGGGTTTAATGCTAGTTAGTAGTGTGTTATAAGTAAATTACAAAATTTCGGTATCTACAACTTTGCATTCGCACAGTGAAATTATTTGGTGTAGGTATAGATGTAAGATTATTGTTAGCTGGTTTGATTGAGTGAAAAACCCGTCCCTTGCTATTTTGTAATGTTCTTTTTTTTTTCTAGCGTCTTGCTAGTGTCTTAATAAAAATCCGCCATTAAAAAAAATATATACAATGTTTTTAAAACATGTTCGGCTAAAAATAAAATTTTCAAATCAAAAAATAAAATTTTCAAATCAAAAAAGAAAAATATGAAACTGCCCTTTATTTATTACTCGTAACTTAAGTATGTAAACGTGTCAAGCAATTTTAATATCGAACGTGTGACATATTTATATTTGGAACTAAACTAACTAGTTTTTTTTATTTATAATGGGATGTTGTTTTTGACATTTGTGGACTAAATGAAAGGTTATTTGTCGATTATCAATTTATGAAGATGTTTGAAAGAATATTTCTATTACTAATAAAAGAGTGTCCCCCGTCATCGGAGGATGCCACATCAGCAATTGCGATTCTGGTGCAGACCTCGTTTGACTATTTTGGACAATAAAGACCCCACGGCATACCTATGTGGACATTAGAGGATGCTATACGGGTTGTCATGTAGCGCGTTATAGTCTTATGACGGCGTCTTATGACACAAGGTTACACCAGACCTTAAGCTATAAGATTTAGTGTCAAATTTACCAGTCAAGTCGTGAGACTTTATCCTTTCTTTTTTTTTTTTCATTTTTCCTGTTTTATTTTAAAAGTTGTAAGGTTCGAGAATGTTTAATTAACCTGAGTGATCAGAGTTGGTGTTTTTGGGTTAAGTTAATTATGAGTTTTATGAGAAAAAAATTAAGGCCATAACACCATCGAATAACACCGACTCGGTGCTCTTATTATTCTAGGATACTACTTGAAAATATTCACATTTCATTTTATTATAACAAATGATGATTTGACGAGTTTTTTCTTGCCACATCAACTTCTAATCAATGTAACTAGATGTAATAGTCTTTATGATGTGTTATGAACCTCGATCACGCATCACCATCCGTTGCACTTTGCGCACAACGCTTTATAAACCAAATTTGTGCAACATTTGGTCATCCAAATGACCAAACCATTCTTGTTTGTTTGCATATGCATGTTTGTGACTGTGAGTCGTATTGTGAGTTATGTTTATGTCTAACTGAAGTATCTTTATGTGGTGTGATCATTACTCCACCTTTTTGATAAAGTCACATTGATAGTTAAAAATAGTATTTACATAGTCGTGAAGACAAACGGGCAACAATCTGCGTCGCTAGCCTCTTTTGGATTACAAATCCAATGCGTTTAAAACCCACATCCGGTCATATTGATAAAGGATTAGGAAATAAGACACTATTGGTTCCAGTTACTTCATCCGACCCAAAATTATTGTCTCCTGTTTATTTTTCAAGTCTTTTTCTTTCAATTTTGACCTTAAATATTTTTTGTTTGTGTTATATAATACTTTATGCAAAAAATATGAATTGATTAGTTTCTTTTAATGTATTTTCATTGTTATAATAATTTTCATCAAGTATTATATAACACAAACAAAAATATATAAGGTCAAAATTGCAAAAAAAAAAACTTAAAAAATTAATAGAGGACAATAAATTTGGGACGAAGGGATTTTATTAAGTATCTGGTTTTATTGATTTCTCAAACAATCAAACCCATACTTTTATGATAGTAAAGCTATTTGTTTCTGTATCTTGTGTATCAGTCATGATTTGTGTTTTAACATCTAACTAACTTTTTAATGAATGAGAGGTATGTGCTTTTTTGGTTATCAGCCAATATCTAGGCAAATCCTTTGAGTTAATATATGTCTTTTTAAAGTAACACCAAGTCCTAATCAAACAAAGCTTATAAGTAAACAATTATGACACGTACATTTCACATAACTGGTTTACGTGCACCCATCTACTTGTGTAAATTACAAGTTGTTTATATCATATTCGTATAATTACAAGTTGTATAAACTTTCATCCAAGAAGATAGGTATGTTGTTTTAAGATGTTTTGGACAAAGAAGTTTTCTTTTTTTTTATGGGTGATTTTTAGTGTGACTTAATTTTGATACTCGTAGTTATTTTGTTTATAGCATATTTACTTGCGGGGAAACTCGAAAAGCCGGTGGGTATTATTATCCGGGTATCGAGCGGGTAATGAGGCGGGTACAAATGTGGATATTAGAAACGGATGCGGGTACGGGTACATTAAAACCCGCCTTGACCCGACCCGTTGCCATCCTAGATGCTCTTAGTAGCACTGGTGGCAATTTTTGACCCAACAACCGACACGGAAATTAACAGTTTCAGTTGAGTCTAAATAGATTTATGGTCGGGTTTGGGTCGACCCATCTAACCCGTTTATTAAACAGGTAGTGTTCCTGTTAGGAATAAATTAAGCGGGTCGACCCGCCACACCGTTTAAGATTTCTTTCTTAAATGAAAAATTATTTTTATTTTATTATACATGTTAAATGAAACCACCTTCGGGGGGTCGGGATTGATCAAAGTATAAAAAATAAGCCATAAGTGTAGTGAGAGAAAGTAGAGAGAGGTGCAGAAATACGTGTTTTATTTATGTTACAAAAAATCAAACATTCAACCACACCCCTCATGGAGAGTCATGAAGGGTATTTATAGCCTTTACAAGTCATAACTATCTCATGTTTACAATAGTAACCCCTGCTTTTCACGCAATGTCTATAGCTATTACAATTCACGTGTAAGACGCCAGCTTTACAAAATAGTAAGGCTAACAATCCTCCTTCAAGATTGTGTCACACGTGAATTGGTTACAATGTTTCCTACAAGCAAAAATAAAGAAAATTGATACGAATGAAGTCCAGTATTCTTTGAGAATGTCTTCAATGATCTTGATCTTCTTGAATTCTCCAGCTTTATTTCTTCAGCTTGCAAACGAACACACTGTAATCATACTACTGAGGATGATTTAGAAGTTTTCTCTACCGATGATATCGGCTTCAATTGGATTTCTGCTCATAACTTCCGACATGTCTTCAAAAACTTTCTTCATACACTTCCGGTCATCTCGAAGTTTCGAAATCAGCTGCATGTCTTGAAGAAGCTTCATTTTCTTATACTCCTGGTCATGTCGAAGTTTTCTGAATCTGCTTCTCATTTATCATCCTTGAAGTTCCCTTATCCGAATACTACGGCTTAAATATGAATTATGCTCTGAACTTCTTGTGCAGTATGTAGTTGGGTTATTACTCCTTCCCAACTAGTAGGCTTTATTCTTCAGCTCCCTCTCAAACAAACAACCCCGAGACTGATAAGAATTAATGCACCAGTCTTGAGTCATACAACCTCCTTCCAGCTCGGCTCAAAGACCTTGTTTCTCATTGTGGAAAATCTGTGGGAAAGGATAATATCATTAACATTGTCTCACTTAGGAAGCATCCCAGTCTTGTTTTATAAAGCCCAAAGTACACCAAAAGTACAAAAATTCCTCAAAAAAACAGAAGTCGAAACGGTAACGCCAAAGTAACAAGTTGAAGCACTGATTATCTCTACGGGCTAACCTCCGACATATATCATAAAGCTCGATCATGTGTATAGTTGTGGTCTTGATGTACACATTCATCCCTTCCTATGATGCTATGGACCATCTAAAGATTTCATAATACACATGTGTACATTATTTGGCCAACTGAAACTACTTACTTAGCATCATATACCCGTGATTGCATAAGCAATACTCTGTGAGAATATGTCGAAAAGTACTCTCTTTACCATTCTCTCTTGAACAACCCAATCCAAATCACCTTATCTATTTTGTTGGCTAATACTGATGACTATTGATGAAGACAACCTGATATCACGTACAGAGAGAATGAAGAAAAAAAAAAACGTTTCATTTTATTAACTTCCAATCCCAACTAAGTGGGCATCATACAAAAACCCCGTACTCATTACAACTGAATACTAGCATTTAAGAGTAAAGGTGAATCTTGATAAAGATCGTTTAAGTGTGATGTATTGTGTTTGTTATGTTGTGGTTGTAATCGTTGTTGTGGTTTGAGTTCTTTGTTTGTTTGTTGTGTTAACTATGGACTAACGATGTAATGATGAAGTTTTGAAGGTTCTTCGTTATCCGAGTTAACTGACGTTAAGGAATAACTAAACAAGGACTAATGATGTAACAATCCGCAACCCATTTTCGCAGGTTTAGCAAATCCGTAGGATTTTACCCTTTTCACAGAAATTGACCATTTTCGCACAAAACCATTTTCGCAGAAAACATTTTCGCACAAAACTAATTTCCACAGGTTTTCATTTTCGCAGGATTTTACCATTTTCGCACAAAATCATTTTCGCAGGTTTCCATTTTCGCAGAATTGCCTTTTTCGCACATTTCAAATCCTCGGGTTTTAATTTCCGCAGCTTTTAAATCCTCAGGTTTTTTGATTTTTGCTAAAATCACCCAAATCCTCGGGTTTTCAAAAAAACTCAAAAACACGAATTTATTTGTAAAAAACACAATTTTTGATGTTTCTAATCCGTTCTTTTTGCAAAACAAGCTTTAATATTGATATATCTTTGATAAAAATCCAAAGTTTATGAATTTTAACCAAAAAAAAAAAAGATTTTTGAGTAAAAGTATCACTTTTTCACTTATTTTTTTCGAAAACAATAAAGCTCAAAAATAAGCTTAGACAGTGATCTAAATCAACCAAGCTTTGAACTTTCCGTTTGATATACTTTCAAAATGATAAAACACTAGGAAAGCTTAAAGCTTTTTAGCAAAAAACACACACAAAAGCTCAAATCGTGGCTTTTTATGCATGATAAGCACGAAAATAAGCCATGATTAAGCTTAAACACATCACACACACCCCTGAGGAGCTCTAATACCACTTGTAACAAGTATCAAAACCACCTTCGGAGGGTCGGGATTAATCAAAGTATAGAAAATAAGCTATAAGTGTAGTGAGAGAAAGCATAAAGAGGGTGGAAAAAATATGTGTTTTATTTATGTTACAAGAAACCAAACATTCAACCACACCCTTTATAGAGAGTCACGAGGGGTATTTATAGCCTTTACAAGTCATAACTATCCCATGTTTACAATAGTAACCCCTGCGTTTCATGTAGTGCCTATAGCTATTCCAATTTACGTGTAAGTCTAACAAATGTGTTAAACGGGTCGACCCACAAACCTTTTAACTGTTTAACTTATGTAATGTGCCAACTTTTGTATATAAAATAGGTTAAATGAGTCAAACCGAAAAACGTTTAACCTATCAACCCGTGTAATATAAAATGAGTCAGGTGCGGGTTATGTGTAAACATGTTATAATTGACATAGCTGAGCCGGTTATTTAAATGAGTCAGATTCAAGTTGACGTTTTCTTATCGGCAAACTTGTAAACCCGAACCCGACCCGAATTAACAGCCCTATTACTAGGTAGAATAATAAGAATGGCAAAGAAAGTAAATAAGGAAAAGAGAAAGGGCAAAAAGGTAGTTAGTAAATAAAAAATGATACTACTAGGCAGCAAGCAAGTAAAATGGTGGGTGCTTGTGTTGCTATAAATATGCAACACCAGAATATAACGCCTCTTATCAAATTCAGTTTCTTTCTTACTTGGTGTTTATCTATTTGGATCTACTAATTGTTTGTTTTGAAAATTAAAGATCAAAAGAAGAAGAAAATGGCTCCTGAAAACGTTGGAATTGTCGCCATGGAAATCTACTTCCCTCCTACTTGTATTCAACAGGTTCTTTTCTTTTTTAATGTTGTTTTCGACACTTGTTTAATGTAGTACTAGTAAGTAACTCTTGTTGTTGTTTTTCAGGATTTGGTTTTTATGGGTTCGTTTTAATTATACAAAAAAACTAGTCTGGTAACTTAACTGCATATGTGATTTTAATAATAAATATATATAGTGTCTAACAATCGGATGAGGTTCTCCCTGTTCGGTTCAGTAATTTGAATCAGATGTACCGCTGCCTCTTCGCTTATGGGCTTATTTCCTTTGGGCTTTATTTCATCCAAAACCTTGCTTTTTGTGGCTTATGTTGAAACTATCCGCCGGCCGTAAAGTTTCAAAAAAAGCCACAAAAGGTGAGCTTTTGAAACATAAGCCCAAAACCAAATAAGCCATTATGTTATACGGGGCTTATGTGGGCTTATCGGGACTTGAGCTTTTAAAATAAGTCGGCTTATTTATAAGCCTTGTTTGTCAGACAGGTTTATGGATGCTTTTATAAGCCACAAGCCTCTATAAGCCCAAGCCCACAGAAAGGGGCTTGTGAGGGTAATCAAATTACTTAAATACTCTTCAAAATATAATGGATTATCACGAAAAGCTGGAAATCTATGTGAATTTAATTTGATGTATTTTTATGAGATTTTACATTAATAAGCTCCATCTCCAACTAATTCGCCAAACATCTTTATAAAAATATAAGCTTCAACCTTCCGCTTATAATACAAGCTTCAGCCCCAAGTCCCAGTTCATCGCGCCAAACATACCCATAAGCTGGCTATATATATAAGCCAAAACAAACACCCCCACAGTAACTTTGACTTTATTGTGTTTGAATTTGAAGAAATTTGATCACTGGATCTAAAAATATAAATATTATAGATTTTGGTTAAACCTTTGTAATGGTATTGTGGGAGGATGTTCTTGTTTCATGGTTGATGTTTTCTTGGATATCCTTTATGTGTCATCTTATATAAACTCGAAGACCATGGGACATGCCTCCAGGGTTTAGTTTTATATTACATATACAACAAGTGATGATGCATTATTGCAAATTGCGAGGTTCAAAACTTTGCACCTAAATTTTACTTCACATAGATACCATTAAAAAAAGTTGAAGTATTTTCTTGCGACTTGAACCGAGTTTAAACAGAGTTTAAGTTTGTGAATTTTGACAATTAGTGTCTGTTAATAAATTCGACTTCTCTTAGATACGTTACTTATATGCGGGCTTGATTGTAATTCGGTAATTATTTTACAGGATACCCTCGAAAATTTTGATGGAGTAAGTAAAGGAAAATACACCATTGGTCTCGGACAGGATTGCATGGCATTTTGTTCAGAGGTTGAAGATGTCATCTCTATGGGGTATGTACTTTTTTTTAATCAAAGATGTATAGTTTTTTTAGGTAGGAAAACTGTTTGGTGTTTGGCGTTCTGTTTTTTTTCATGCTTATTGACACGTTCAGTGTTAGTTTTACTAGTAACACGACAGTAAATAGGCCAACAGTTATGTCACACCTACCGATAAACCGAGGGTACTTCTATTTTATAGGTGCCCGCATTTATGATATTATTTATGTGTTACCGTGACATGTTTTCGCCAATTGATTACTGCAACTCCATTATAGGGTTAACCTCTTAAGCATTCCTAAAATGCTAACTTCCAGAGAATCAGTTTGAGACTATATGCCTGTAAGATGGAAAATTTTGATTTCTAACATATGTGTGTTGGTTAGGCGGGGCTGTTTCCGTGCAAACCATTAATAGTATAGTCTACTTGCTTACTAAAAACCCTGTCCCTCCAAAGTTTGAGACCATTTTCTTAGATTAGTGTTTGGTTCATTCATATACTTCTATAATCTCAATAACTTATTTCCTTTTCAGATTGACAGCTGTCACTTCATTACTTGAAAAGTATGAGATTGACCCAAAACAAATTGGTCGGCTGGAAGTCGGCAGTGAAACTGTGAT
Source organism: Tanacetum coccineum (assembly GCA_026074375.1). Lineage (NCBI taxonomy): Eukaryota > Viridiplantae > Streptophyta > Magnoliopsida > Asterales > Asteraceae > Tanacetum > Tanacetum coccineum. The sequence continues at coordinate 13,423 of BQNB010057685.1, read as the reverse complement.
AGATAACAGCAAATCTATTAAAACTTTCCTAATGGACATCTTTGAGGTATATCTGTATGCTGCTTTTCATCTGTAAAGGCTATACTACTGACTTACTAACATTTCCTGCTCCCTTGCCATGTACTGAGCAGAATGCTGGAAATACTGACATCGAAGGTGTGGATTCAACCAATGCTTGCTATGGTGGAACTGCGGCCCTATTTAACTGTGTGAACTGGGTGGAAAGTAATTCATGGGATGGACGATATGGGTTGGTCGTCTCCACAGACAGTGCGGTATATCTATTGCTTATGTATTTTTAGTCCCGTTCTGAACCCATGCTGGTAAAAGGTTCAGTTTAAATAACAAATAAAACTTGACTGTAAATCACTTTTACCAGGTCTATGCTGATGGACCAGCTCGACCCACAGGAGGAGCAGGTGCTGTTGCTATTCTCATAGGCCCTGATGATCTAATTTCATTTGAAAGCAAATTTAGAGCAAGTCATATGTCACATGTATATGACTTCTACAAGCCTGACCTTGCAAGTGAATATCCGGTATTCCTCAATCCATCATCTACACTTGCATCTATTTAGATTAAAGCTCGAGTTTTTACAGCTTGTCAACAAATTCTAAACACGGAACATTGTTTACTGCAGGTTGTTGATGGAAAGTTGTCTCAAACTTGTTATCTCATGGCACTTGATTCTTGCTACAAGGGATACTGCCAAAAGTAAGCTTAGATACAAACACCGAGGATAGTACATTATATTAAATAACGTCTTACCAAAATCTTGTTAAATATAGGTACGAGAAATTGCAAGGCAAACAGTTTTTGATGGCCGACGCTGACTATTTTGTTTTTCATAGTCCATATAACAAGGTAATTTGCTATCAAAAGCATAACTCTTCTTATCTTTGCCTTTAAGCCCCTCTGGATTATGTCTTATAGTTGAACTTAACTTTTATTTCAATGTATGCAGCTTGTACAGAAGAGCTTTGCTCGTTTGGTTTTCGCTGATGTTGCTAGAGAGGCCAGGTGATGATGGAATTTGTTAAATTAAAATTTCTAACCACTGTTGCTAATATTATCCAGCGCCATTTTACATGGTTACTCATTTGTCTAACATATAATTTCTTGCTATTTTCAGCTCTGTTGATGAATCTGCTAAAGAGAAACTTGGACAGTTCACGTCTCTAAAAGGCGACGAAAGCTATCAAAGCCGTGATCTTGAGAAGGTGACTCTATCTTGTGATATTTATTTTATTACACAGCAAGACTTTATATCCGATACATCAATAACATCGAGGATATGCCTTGCGCATATATATCTACAGGCATCTCAACAAGTTGCAAAACCTGATTATGATAAAAAGGTTCAGCCAGCAACTTTGATTCCCAAACAACTCGGAAACATGTACACTGCGTCTTTATATGCTGCCTTTGCTTCCCTCATTCACAATAAGAGTAGCTCTCTGGTATGCATCAGCTCCCAATAGTTTGCTCTTGTGACACATTTTATTTGCAGATTCTGAACCTCGTTGTTTTGTACTACAATTTCAGGATGGAAACCGTGTAATGATGTTTTCATATGGGAGTGGGTTGTCTGCCACAATGTGGTCACTACGTCTTACTGAGGGCAAAGCACCTTTTAGTTTGTCAAATATCGCAAAGGTCATGAATATCGAACATAAGTTGAAGACAAGGACAGAGGTATCTTAGATTAGATGTGTCATTACAACTCATTTGTATGGAAACTGATCAGTGTGGGCTGTATCTGTTTAATAACGGGTCAAATGGGTAAATAAATTGGCTAAGAATGAAACGGGTCAAACCGGTAAGGCTTAGAAGTCATCTCACGTGTCCTAAATCAAATTTTCATTTACATTATTATTTTTATAATTTGTTTTCAATCATATAGAGTATAATCCATTAAATATCATAAGGCTGGGATGGTATGCCAAAGAAGGTATTAAAACCCTTAGTGAGCTATAAAAAGTGTTATAAAGGATTCTTGAGGAAACGAACTAAAAGGATGCGAGGTCTCGTAGGTAGTACCAATGCATATGAGTCAAATTGTGATACTTTAGTAGTATGTGAGCTTCTCAAAGTGTTTCTCAGGATTTAGTGGGTTTTACCCCTCGTCGTAGAATAGGATTTCGTATGAAATTAGTACAAGGAGCGATGCCGATTTGCGAAGGCTCGTGTCGTTTGACGTTTTAAAAAGGCAAGAGGTATGGAATGATTGCAGGAGTTGCAAGGTGAGGGTTGGTTCGAATGGTAACTTGTTGTGGGAGCGTCTGTATTGTATGATCGAGAAGAAAGGGGGTAGTTTAGTTGTGCATGGAGCGAGTTGAGATGAGTGAGATAGAAAATTTCTTATGTGATGTCACCAAGGAGGGTGCCGGGGATGACGTAGCTAAGACTCTTTTTTTAGGATGTGTAAATGGACAGTTTATGTTTTACGGCTATGCCTTTTGGGGTTAACCAATGCACCAAACGGTTTTCATGGAGTAATGGAGTCGGGTGTGCAAGGCCGTATATAGACGAAGTAGATAAGTATATTCACCGAAGATATTTTTAAAACCGACCGATGTTAAGGAGGAGTACGAGTCGACGTGAAGTGGCCTTGGAGTCACGCTGAAGGAAGAGAAGATGTACGTTAATTTTTTCAAACAACATGGAGCGGAGCATTGAGGAAGGCTTTCTTAGATGTGGAAGGACTTCTAAATGGGTTAATGAGCCGATCTTGGCTTTGCCGTAAGGAGCAGACGATTTTGTAGTATATTATGACGGGAAGTAAGGGGATCTTAACAAAGCATGCTTGGAAAAAGGGAAAGGGGATTGCTTGTACGTCACGACAATGCAGGTTTCGTAAGAAGGATTGCATGACTAACGTGGTAGGTTTTGCTTATAATGTAGAGGCATTAAGTGGGAACGAGACATGGAGAGTAATTCTTAGGATCATATATATGGTCTCCAATCACTCTTTTCAATCGGAGGGATTCAGAACATGAGGCAAATATGATAAATGGATTGTTATTTGTGAGTTTGATTTGTAGGTCAAGTACATCTGGGGAAAAGGCAATTGTAGATGTTGTACGTGGAGTAGAAGTAAGGGTCGAAGCCAAGAATGAGTTCGAGATAGATGTACGACGATCCGATCTAGGTTTGAGAAAAGGATGTTGGTGATATAAGATAAGATGTCCAAAGCAAAGAACGCGTCAACATAAGATGTTGTGTGGCTTGGACCAACGAGTGTGAAAAGAGATGGAGAGTGGTTCATATTGGTTAGACAAGGTTTGGACCACCATTTGGAGAGATGTAAGGACCTTGGCTATTGAATCAGGTATCGACAAAGTATTCTATCCAATATTGGTGGGTACGATGGTGTGGTTTATGTTAAGTAATCGATGGTGCGTATGAAGAAGGATGTAGCTAGTTGCTGGGTTGTATGTATTTAGCGTATTCGAGAGTGGAAATTGAGTATCAAGGGTCTTCAGGATTGTTGCTACAACCTGAGTTACCCAAGTAGAAGTGGGAAAGGATAACTAAGGATATTGTTGTCAAGTTACCAAGTGTGAGTAGTGGATACAATGCAATTTGGGTGTAGTCAATGGACTGACTAAGTCACCCCATTCCTAGCTATGCTCAGGACAAGTAGGGTAGATTTTAAGAGGTAATGGAGATACTCACTTCTGTGAGATGAGTTTTTCCCTTAAGATGGGATAGTATCCATTCGAGATGTATGTCTTCATGTGATGCATGGATGAGAAGGAATGTAGGTTACCGTTTTATGGGCCGTAACTGGAGAGAGTGAGTTGAATGGATCGAATTTGGTACAAGAAACACCAACAAGATAGTGGTAATACATGAAAGGCTTGAGGCCAGCCAAATTTTGAAAGGAGTTTAGGCTTGGTAGTAGTGGGGAAACTTTTGAATTAATGCTGGTAGGTTATGGGTGGTTGAAGGTCTCACCTTGGAGAGGTGTAGTACGTTTGGAAAGAAAGACAAGTTAGAACCGAGTTATGTAGGACCATTTGAGATCTTTGGATATATTGGGCCTACAGTTCGGTTGAGAATTTCTATCTTATGAGCTGAGTATCGGAAAATTGGTTGGGAGGTGCTGAAAGTTTGGGTAAACCTGAATTTGCGTGGATTCTTTAGATACGTTGAGCTTTGTAACATCTTATATCGTAATTTCAAGATAGTTCTTGTTTGATGAGTTGCGAGGTTAAGATATAAAACACGTTGTTACAATAACTTAAGGGTTTTGATAAGTTTTCTCGATGACGAGCGAGGTACATGTAGTGGGATGCTTCTTTTCGTTTGGGGTTGTTGTGTTGCTAATTGCACCCTTGTGGGGGTAAGCAAAGTCATTAGCAGTTGGATTCGGATTTTGGAAGTTAGTCGAGGTTAAGGTTGACAAGACTCTTTGTTTTGTCAAAGAACCGTTAATGTTGTGGACCGAGAGGTCATGAGTAAAAGCGTAGTATGATAGTATTAGTGAAAGTTCGTTGGGATTCGAAGCGTGGTCCTGAGCTTACTTGGGAACGCAAGGATCAAATGAGGTCTAAGTGTGTCTCAGTTGTTGCGCTTGTGTAATGCCTCAAGTAGTTAAATCTCGGGACGAGATTTTCTCAAGGTGGGGATACTGTGACAACCATGATTTGAGCAGGTTAGTCAAACCGTTAGTATTGACTTATGTGCCTGTTGCAATATATGGTGTATGTAATTCTGTGTGTTTATATGAGTTTATGTGGGTTATGTGAGGTATTGGTAATCAATCTATTGAGTGTGATCATCTCAATGAGATTGTAATGGTGGTGGAATTGGTTGAATTCATTTCGTTCACTTTTGAGTGACAAGAAAATGATTATTAAGATTTGAGCGTTTCTGTGTTAAATGTGTAAGTATTATTACGTATATGTATTTATGTGTTAGTGAATTAAAATAGATTAGTTTTAGAAGTCGGTTAGGGAATAATGTGGTTTTCATATGGGAAGATGGTAGTAAACTTTCCATATATAGAAAGTGAATTTGGAAATGAAAAGTTATTTTTAGAAAGTAGTTTTCAAGCATAATGGTTTAACAAAATAGCTTAGGTTTTTATAATTAAGGTATAAAGATAATTAATTAATTAATAAAATAAAAGATTTTTTTTAGGCATGAATAGTAAAATCCGAATTTTAGAAAATAAAAAGAAAAAAAAGGAATTATATTTGGAAACAAATTCTAACTGGGCTTTATCTATAATTAATATTGTGCCTATAAATACAACACAAATCCCAAACCCCCTCTCCCTTTAACCTGTCGATCGAACCAAGAAGGAAAAAGAGAGAAAAAAAGTTAGGGTTCTTTGCTAAGGTATTTTTTTCTAATCTTTGTTTAATTTTAGTTATTAATTTTCAATTCTAGTAATCTAAACTGATGGATTTGGTTTTAAACTTAGGGTTTTATAAATTTGGGTTCTTAATTTTCGAAAAGTATATGATGAATATATCATGTTTGATCTTTGCTTGATTTCTTATGGATTGGGGTTGTCGGTTAGGGTCAATCTTTTGATATCGTGTTATAATATCATGGTAGATTTTTGGTCAGTCTTGTTGAGGTCATAACTCATTCATAATTTATCAATAAACATTTTACAACATACTGTAGAAACTCAGCGCTCTACTTTCCATTTAAAAATTGGCTCATGAGTTTTTATGTCGGGAAGTGGGTCAAAAGGTCTTACAATATTCTGTGTGTAAAACAAGTGACGACTTCAGTTTTGGTTTTGATTTTTCTAAAAATACTTAGACATCTAGTTAGAGGCTCTAAATCACGTGGAAGTTAGTTCATATATTGTGTGTGACCCCTGAATTTTTTCTATCCCTATAATGAGGTCTAAAGTGGTCATCTAGTGTCATACTTTTAGGAGGTCAGATTCTGGACGAATTCTGGACACTTTGGACTAATGAATTTCTAAAGGGTATTTGTAAAAGGGTAATGGCTATGGGAGAGCTATGAGGGGTTCATAAGACATATATGTAGCATGGTGAATTTTGGTTTGAATTATAGAAGTGTTTAAGTGGTACGTTTAGGACGCGTAACTGAGTATAAAATTCTGCTCAAAACCAGAAAATTTAAAGTGTAGCATTGAAGTGTAAATGGCATATGTAGGAGTTGAAAAAGGGTTAAATCAAGTATAGAACTATGGTAGATAGCTTAGATATCCATCATAGTTGAGGTTACATCATATTGGGTAGAATACCTAATTGATGGTAACTTATTGTGTGTTTATTTGATTAGATCATTCGTGAAGTTGTTTGTGAAGCTTTTTGTTGGAATCTTTTGGAAAGCTAAGCAAAGGTGAGTTTTCATAGCCCCTCTTTTCTTATGATTTTATTGGGGTGGAAATGATGCAAAGTATTTGGAAATGTTTTGATTACTGTGATAATGTGTTATCAAAGGTGCATGGACTATACGTGACTATTATATGTTATGTGCTACATGTTTTGTGTTGTGATATTAAGAATTGTAAACTAAGTCAGGGGGATCACCTACGGGTATCCATGGCCTGTTTAGTGGAAGGTACTGTGGCCTAGCGGGCAGGATGGTTACTTTGAGAGTATCCACGGCCGGGGCTAAGGGGGTAACCACAAGGACCTTGGTACGATTGAGACGTCTTATAAATCGTTAACTATTTATAAATAAAAAATAAATGGGGAATCGTGTTATTTGATTGTAATAGATTGATTGTATTTGGATGGTTGTGCATGCTAGCCCCATGTTTTGTAGTTCATTTATTGTCCTGTAATGTTTTCTTTATTATCACAGTAATGCGTAATTGGATTTAAAGGTTTGTTTTGCGTGTCTTAAACCTATGACTCTCACCAACCATTGTGTTGACGTATTTAGTTGGTTTTGATACAAACCACCAACAGGGTGCGTGTAGTTTGTCATAAATTGGGTGCGTTCGGTTTGGGGTTTTAACAGACCCAACAAGGGTCCGTTGGGTGGTTCTCGGCCCAACAATGGTGCGTTTGTTTCTGTGGCAAAAACCACCACGAAGGTGGTTTGGTTCGGGTGTAAAACAGCAGCCAAGAGGTGTTTGTTTCTGGGTTAAACCGCACCAAGGGTGCGTTGGTATAAAAGACCCACTAAGGGGTGTGTCCGGTTTAGGTGTTAAATGACCATAAGGGTGCGTTGGGGGTTTATAAAAAGTATAGGATGCCTTGGTTGTTGATTAGCAGCCGTGAGGATGTTTGGTTAGGTTGTGGCAGCAGCTAGACTGCGTTTGGATCTAGTTTAAGCACCGCGAGGGTGCGTTTGTTTGATGAAACCACGCACAAGGGTGCGTTTGGATGGCTGTAAACAGCCATAGGGCGCGTTTGGTTGGCTGTAAACAGCCATAGGGCGCGTTTGGTTTGCGGGGTAACACCCAAAAGGGGTGTTTGGGTGTGCAGTTAACAATAAGGATGCGTTTGGTTTGGGCAGAAGCACCCAAGGGGTGCGTTTGGTTAACAGCAAGAGTGTTTGGGGTAACAAAGAAACCAATAGGGCACGTTTGGTTTAGCAGCAGCACCTCATGGGGTGCGTTTGGCGTAACAGAAAACTAAAAAGGGGCGTTTGTTTTGACAGCTGCACCGCAAAGGGCGCGTTTGGTATAACAAAATTTTAATAAACGATAAATAAATATTATCGCGAGATTTATAAATAATAAACCGGATATATATATTGGTGGTTTAAAATGGTTAAATAAATGTGTCATGTATTAATTAATCTTGCCTAATCATATATATTGAACACATGAGTAAATTTCAACATGTATTATTTGAAAAAGGGTTAAGTTATATAATTTCAAGATTTTTAATTCGTAATATATCAATAACCGGATAAACAAACGGAAACTATACTTTTACAAATGGGATAAATATTCTAGCAACCCATCGAGGAAACAATGTATTAAATTATAAAATAATCTTATATTTTATAATTAGCAACTAGAAAATAACATCATAACTATTGTAAGAGTTTTAAAAACGTCGTTTAACATAATTTGCAGATTTAAAACGTGTGTTCATTTTTATAAAGAAACTTTCCATTAAATCATTTGGGGATATCCGGGAACGTGTCGAATTATTTAGTTTCTTTAATTTTTATTATTTTTCTTATATAATACTTGGAAAGTATTATATAATTAAACCATTTTAGTTTAATTGTCATCTTTTAGGGAACACACATGTTGTGTATCATATACGCTTCGAGTTATCCTTTTGGGTGGGTATCTTAATATATAATTTACGATAGGAATTATATATTTGGTCATTTTTCAATAGGTAATATATACGGAATATATTACACACCTTACGTTTACCTTTGAATTAATTATTTAACCAACCACCAAACTATTACAACTTTAAATCTAAATCTTTTATCAACGTGTCGCGTTGACACAACAATTCATCGGGAAACCCAAACGCATTACCCAAGGCTAGTGAGACTTAGCCGTTAAGATAAGCTGCAACTTCTTGGTCGAGCCGTTCCAGTTTCCGTTTTGTCTGGCGCTTAATATGCGCATTCCCGCCAATCGTTCTTCATCATCGATGTGAGTTTATAGCCCCTCTTTCACTTGTTTTACATTTACTTTACAAATCTCGGGGGAGAATACATGCTCAATACAACTTGTTTACATATTCGTTTGCAATATCTTTTACATACTATTCTACAAACTTGTTTATCTACCCCTTGATTTGCAATTCATTACAAACACATTTACATGATTGATTTCAAATTGGTTTACATAATTATTTGCATAGCTAGCTATGTGATACATTATTTGACTTCATTTTTGGTCACAAATGCATACTTTACATTTGAAATGATTTTCCTCGGAATTATGATTTGTTTGTGCCTTGCGGGGGAAACCAACAAGCATTACATGCCGGGTGTTCTTAGAGGAACACCCATGAATGGGAACACATTATTTTTTGCCCGAATCGGGCACATACAACAAGTCTACGTCACAGTGTCATGAACTGTAAATCACTTGGAGGGTGAGCGCGAATGTTATGAAATAGATCTATTTGGGATCGATAATCCCCGTTCGAGTGATTAGCTATCACTTGGCAAACGAACGTTATAACATGTTGTCTGCGCGTAGGTTATGAAATAGATCTATTCGGGATTGACAATCCCCGTTCGGGTGATTAGCTATCACCAGGTAAACGAACGTTATAACATGTCGGATCATGTTGGGGACTACAGGGCCCCCCGACACATACATACTTGGAACATTTTGGTGACATTAAATTTGTCATGCATTATTTATAAAAATCTTTGGGATAAGATTGGTACTTTTGGTAACATAAAATGGGTCGTGCATATTTTATAAATATTTTACATGGTACTGTGATGACACAGTGGATAAATATATTTGTTGAAACTTACATTCATATTTAAACTAATCTATGAACTCACCAACTTTAATGTTGACACTTTTAAGCATGTTTTTCTCAGGTGAATTAGATGCTTGGATTATTTGATGTGCATTGGAGTCTTTACATTCAAGTTTTTCATGGTGATGCAATTATGGGACAACTATTATTTTGATTTCAGAAAATCAACGAGATTGTTTTACAAACGACACATTTAGAGGTCGTTCTCTTGTATCTTGTGCTGTTGTATTATGAAGTAACGCCCCCTGACATATTTCCGCTGCGACACATTTTTGGGGGTGTTACAGATTGGTATCAGAGCCAGGTTATAGAGAACTAGGTTGCATATTTTACCCTAGACTATAACCGTTTTCACAAATATTGCATCACATCAAACATTTTCAAAGTGCATACAAACTACTTGCTTATGTGCTTACATTACGTGCTACATTAAGTACTTACATGACATACATATATGTAATATATATATGCTTACATATTTTGCGTATATCGCGCGTTTATTTATATAAGAGTTATTTATATAAATACCAGAGCATTTCTTAAGACATTGTGAGTTATACAATGGTCTCATCTTACTTCTTAGACATTGTGAGTTGCACAATGGTCTCATTTCGTTCTCAGACATTGTGAGTTAAACAATGGTCTCCAAGGATATTTTTTTTTTCTTCATAGCTTTATACTATATGGTATTACGCGAAGACCGTCATAATTTTGTTTACATGGAATTCTGTATGAATCTAAGTATTACAAGTCTTGTATGGGCGGGACTTGTGATATGAAGATTGATATGATAATTGCTATGTTAACAAAGCCCGTCACAGTTCTGTTTACATGGGATTATGTATGAATTTAAGTATTACAAGTCTTGTATGGGCGGGACTTGTAATAGGAAGATTGATATGATAATCGCTATGCTGGTTCGTTCATAGAGACCTTTACCTTATTTACTCTAACCGAGTACTCATTAACTGTCTTGAACTCTATGTGATTTCCCCGATCGTTTTACTCTCCGTCTCCGAAGACGAATTTTAAATACTCGTTCCATACTCATTAGAGCATTGGCATCGTTATGTCATTCACCACCTTGAAAACTTTGTGTGTACGCGTATTGCATCAGAAATTATTAAGTAGGATGATTTATAATATATTTATTTGAAAGGATTGGGACGCCTCTTCATTTAAATAAATAAATTATAAATCACCGAACCATAAGTTTATCATTTCTTACTTACATAAATTTGGACGCTTCTTTATGTAAATAAGAAATTATAAATGAGTGGGCTTAATGGTATCCGATATGACACGAGTATGAACCTGAAATCGATAATCATCAGAATCCGTTAAAAGGGTCTAGAGACACAATCGTGTCTTACTACTCAGCAAAAATGGCCTCACTGGAAACTACCTTAATCTCTTTTTAAGTTGTTACTTTTGCGATTGCAAATCCTTGCAATTGTAAACTGTTCGTATAGGAACTAACCGACTTGTTACGTTTAATGGAGTTGGATTCGTCCCTCAACTAGCGACTGAGTACCTTATGATCCGCCGTCTATCACATAAGCTCTTCCGCGAGCTCCTCCCCCCCATTTGTCTAAACTTTATTATTGAATATTTGTTTCTCGAAATGTCCTCGTTCTCGACATCCCATCACCATATTGTATAGAGTATTGATGTTATGGTCGCTTAACTGTTGGGTCCGGAGCGGGACCCGACTGATACACAGTATCCAATAGGTAATACACTCCCCTTAAACGAGATAAACACCTAACGACGAAATAGATAGTGGACTATTTATTTCGGCCACTAGTAGGAATACTTAGTCGCGATACAACCTAGAAATGCCTATAAGTGGGTACTTACATCTATAAGCCGCGTTGATGTGAATCATCGAACATAACAGATAGTAGAACAGACTACCGTCCTCGGACATTTAGAAACTTATACAAAAGCATACTCACGCGACTACACCTTCTTCTGAGGTTTTCACTATAATGAGACTTTCCATAATAGACGCGGTTATACCAAGGCATAAAATCTGTAATGATATATTTTGAGATACAACCCATATTTGATGGATTAAATATCCTGGACAACCTAGCCAAATTTTTTGGTAGACTGAGAAGCGTAGAAGCACCGCATGTTTGCTGAATAAAGTTATCAGCGTCATGTTCAATATGGCTTAGTAAATCTTAAGTCTCCCTTTCCTTGGGGTCCACGGACAACGGATAACACAAACTTAAAATCTTGGGACGAATTTCTTTAAGGGGTAGGTACTGTAGACATTCCTAGAATTTTCGAATTTTTTGAATGACTATTATCAATCGATTGACTTTTAGTGTCTGGCTTGACTATCAGAACGACCACCTAAAGCACGTTTTCACAACTCCGGGACTCTAAAGCCATTTAATGTAAAACGACATTCCCAGACAACTTTTCAGTTTTGACCGAGACGCTGGAAAACAGTCAGAAGGTGAACTGAAATGCTCTCAGCAAAAATTTTGAACACAACGCGTACCGACCCAAAATAATTAAATTTTGTATTTAATTATCATAAGTTGATTACATACAAATATTAATAAATTAATTTATCATGTTACACTTCAAAAAACGTTTATTTTAAAAAAACGCAATTTTTGATTTAATTCATTTTACGAACAAATATTGTCCAGAGACACCAAATAAATAATGAATCATTTCATTTAAATTTTATAAAGGATTTATAAAATTATAGTCACATAGATACTCATTTTGTTGGAAAAATTATTTAGAAAACGTTGGCTCAAATTTCGTATTTTAATTCATCAGTAATTGCCTAAACGAGAACACTGCGCGCGCGAGTTATTTTACAAAAGGTACACTTTGGTCCCTGAAACAATGATTTACAACACAAACCCTAAACTAATAATCACTTATCATTTTTTTATTAATATATATAGAAGGTTATTTAGGGTTAGGGTTATTTATTTCTTTTTCATTACAACCTCACACACACTTATACTCTCCCATCTTCTTCTCTCCCAGTCCCGGCGCCGCTCCGGCGATCCACCCGCCTCAGCCGTCGGCATTCATCTACATCATCACCACTACATCCACCCAACACCATCTCCAATATAATCAACATCATCCTCACCACCGATTCACCTCCATCATCACCCCCACGAACCACCACAACACCACCAACACCTATAGGTCATCCTCATCACCATCAAATCCACCGTCCCATGACAGCCACCATCGTCACCACGTCAACATCATCACCATCCTGTCACCATCATCTTCAACCTCACGCCACCTTGCCACACCACAAGGGTGCGTGTGGTATTAAACCACCAAAAAGGGTGCGTTTGATCTTCATGCCAAGAGGGTGCGTGGGGTGAGTTTATTAGCAGCAGCAAGGGTGTTTGTTTTGGAGGTTTAGCAGCTACAAAAAGGGAGTGTTTGTTTGGGTTTATAACACCAAGGGTGCGTTGGTTTTCGTGGGGTAACAGCTAGGAGTGTGTCGAGTTGGTTTCGCACCTTGTAGGGTGCGTGTGGTTGACTGAAATACGGATTAGGGACGCGTTTGGTTTGTATTTCCATCAGTTATGGTGCGTTGGGCTGTGTATATCACCACCAAGGGTGCGTGGGTTTGGCACTTATACGGAGTAGGATGCATTTTCTTTTGGTTTACATGGACTAGGGTGCGTCCGGTTTGATAATAGCAGCCATGGGTGCTCGTTGGGTTACTGAGGCACCCACCGGGGTGTGGTCGTTTGCTGGTACCAGAATAAGGGTGCGTTTTGGTTATGCAGGAACACCCCCATGGTGCGTTGGGATTCGAGTAAACCAATTAGGTGCGTTTGGTTGCGGGTTTAGCAGCAAGAGGCTGCGTTTGGTTAGTTGTTATACAAATGGAGCGTTTGGTTTATCAGAAAGAAAAAAAAACACATAAGGGCGTGTTTGGTTGCTGTCTTTAGCAACAAGTGTGCGTTTGGATCTGCGTTAAGGGCTGTTTGGTT
>BQNB010057684.1:18527-38103 GCA_026074375.1 Tanacetum coccineum | reverse complement strand
ACCACTTGATAGGGGAAAAACGATCCCATCACAACCCTACGCAAGCTCTGATAACCTCCCACTGAGTTACCACTTGTAAGGAATATGAGCCCAAACAAGACAACCATGTAAGCATACACAGTTAAACACACAATCACCTCGTGTAATCACCATCGTACAATAAACAAAGCATAATTAGAAGCTACAAGATCATAAGAAACACAAGAACAACACGACACAAGAATTTATAGTGGTTCCCACGATCTAGGTGATCGTGGTCAGTCCACTCTTGAACAAGAGAGAATATTATTAAGCTCTGAGCTAAACTGCTCAAGCTCTTGCTAAACTGCTCAGGCTCGTGCTAAACTGCATGATCATACCAAACCGCATGATCGTGCCAAACCACACGACCCGTGCTAAACTACACGGGGTACAAACACACAAGAGATACAATTTACAATTAAAATGAGAGAGTATTTATAAGTGTGAGATGCTAATCCACTTAACTCATTCTATCAATGTGGGATTAGGTTTGCACCAAACAATATAAGCCTCCACAACTCAACAGATGTACCATTTCGATAACATGCTTTGGTTTGGTTAATTGTGCTATTGTTGTATGCTTGTATTCCATGGCTGGTCTTATTGTAATTTAATTACATCTTTTCAAAAACTTCATTGATTTTGTTACTAATGCTTAAATTATTAAATTTTCATTTGAATGTTCTATAACATTGGTTAAAAAGATAAGTGATCCTATTAAAATAGTTGAATACCTTAGTAGCAATCATATAGTATATGTCATCCCTAAGAGCAAAGGGAGTCCATGGCTGGTAGGTTGGCGCCAAGCCTTGGCGCGAGAAAGGCCGACGGCGCACCACTCCGTGGCTCGCGCCAAGCCTTCTCGCGCCGTGGCTAACAGCCCACGCCAAACTCAATTTTTTTTTTTAAATCTATCCGTTAGGGGGAGCGGATATTCAAAAAAATACCTCCAAAATCACAATTTTACCCCTTAAAAAATCCTATAAATACCCCATTTTTATTTCATACTTCACACACACTTTCAATACATCTTCTACTTCAATACTTCTTTTTTTTCTTTCAAATATGGATCAAAATAATCTCAACAATTTCGACTCAACCGACACATACGATCATTATGATGCTTTCTTTCAACCCGACTATGATCGATATATGCGGGATTATGAGTCGTATCAACATTATGTGGGTTTGTGTGAGCAAGAAGCCGGGGGTTCGAGTGATGGTCCAAAGAGGAGGAGGACATATATATTTCGTGAACGAGAAGAGGCGGAACAAAGGCTAATCGACGACTATTTTGGTGACGACGAGTATGAACCGAAATATCCTGAAGAAAAGTTTAGGCGCAGGTATCGTATGAGTTCTACACTTTTTAATAAAATACTCAACGATATCTTAAGTTATAATGTGCAACCCCTGCCTGAGTACTTTAGGTATTTTAGAGTACGGATCGATGCGATCGGTCGTAATAGTATTGGTCCTATTTTAAAGTGCACATCCGCCATACGCCAAATGGCATACGGCACTGCACCTGATGCATTTGATGAGTATTTGCAAATTGCTGAACGTACTTCACGAGAATGCTTAGATCACTTTACTAAATGCATTCACGTTTTATATCATAATAATTTTTTAAGAAGGCCAACTGCAACTGATATTCAAAAAACATATCAATTGCACGAAGAAAAACATGGACTCCCGGGAATGCTCGGGAGTATCGATTGTATGCATTGGGATTGGAAAAATTGCCCAAAGGCCTTACATGGGCAGTTCAAAAGGAGTACTCATAAATACCCAACTCTTATGTTAGAAGCTGTTGCTGATCAAAAATTGTGGATTTGGCATGCATATTTTGGGGTTCCTGGTGCGAATAATGATTTAAATGTGTTATATGGTTCCCCATTATTTGATGATGAAATTGCTGATATAGCTCCAGAGTGTCCGTTTGTTGTAAACGGGCATACATATAGGAAAGGTTACTATTTAGCCGACGGTATTTATCCAGCATGGTCTACGTTTGTCAAAACGTTTTCTGTTGCAAGGGATGAAAAATCCTTGAAGTTTAAGAGAGTTCAAGAAGCTGCAAGAAAAGATATTGAACGGGCATTCGGAGTCCTACAAGGTCGTTGGGGTATTATACGACAACCCGCGCGTGCAATGCAAATCAACACCCTCAAGAGAATCATGTATTGTTGTATAATTTTACATAACATGATATTGGAAGACGAGGGATTTGAAGTTAACTTCAGAGATATGTTCGTGAATCCAGCACCGAACATTGTTAGAGACTGGGTCGAAAGATGTGACTTACATGTTAGGAAGACAAAAGAACTTCGCGATAGGAAAACGCACAACGAACTTCGAAAAGACCTTGTGGAACATCTATGGAATAATGATGATGAGTAGTTTGTGTTTTTATTTATGTAATGTTTAATAATGTTTAAGTTTTATGTAATTTTTAAGTTTTATGTAATGTTTAATATGTTTTAATTGAATAAAATTTAATTTGAGTTTATTTAAAAAAAATGCTATGGCACCAGAATTCTGGTGCCAAACCACTCCCACTGAATTCTGGTGCCATGGCATTTCTGGTGCCAAACTCCATTTTGCTGACGTGGCACCACTTTTGGAGTTTGGCACCAAGAGTTTGGCACCACGACTCCCTGTGCTCTAAAAGATTACCACTTGCTCTATTTTCTTTATAGGTCAGCTACATGCATACATTGACGCATTTCTTCTTTTTCATGTGTCTTTTATATGGGAAATAATGAGACATGTACCTACAAAACAAAAGATAGTAAACATCAAACAAAGTTGTACATTAATTTAAAATTTTGTAAAAGTTGGACATTAACTTAAACTTTGTTAATTATAAAAAAAAGAGAAGAAAGCACAAACAAAACCCACACTCATGACAACTTCACTTCTTATGGACCACGAATAAAATGAGACCAGTATTGATATTTACCAAAACCGAAACTTGACAACAACAATGCAAAAAAATTTGCCCAAACTACAAAAAAATAAATTACAAAACGGGACCCTAACTTTTAACTGTTTACGATTTTTTTACGTAAATTTTTAAAAAAATAATAAAAAAGGCCTCTCAAGTTTCTTTTATTCGCAACTTTTTTACATAAATTTTTTAAATAAAAAATATACGGATTCTGGACCACGAATAAAATGAGACCAGTATTGATATTTACCAAACCGAAACTTGCACAACAACAATGCAAAAAACTTAACTCCCGCGGCAAAGCGCGGGGTAATTACCCCCTCGTTGTAAACCAAATCTGATTGATTGTCAAATGAAAGAGAATTAATTCTCTAGCACCACCATCTTTTGTTAAAGTAGATCTAGGGTTTTGATAGTATATCTAAGGCAGATTTGAAAGTGTGGGTGTAACCAATTAAGTTGATTGCTGTGGAGGTGTGGATGTGGCCGGGAGACGTGACAGCGGGTCGGCGGTGGGTGGCAATGGCGGCTGGGATTTGAGTTTTATGTTGAAGATGATGATGGTGTGTGTTTATAAATATGGGGAATAAATTATGAAGATGATGAATTATAATATTAGAAAAAATAATAATTAAAGGAGAAATTTAAACAATCTCGTTCCGATAGCAGAGTGGTATTTTGTAATTCAGTTCGACAAAGGAACTAATAGTGGAACCCTAATTTTTTCTAACACGATTCGATTTTTGCAATTTCGATATTCACGTGGGCGAAACGTGACAAATTGGCCCCCAAACCACAAAGGTTTCGATTTTTGCAATTCTCTCTAAAAAAACATAACAAAGTAGAAAAAAATAAAAGAAAAAAAATAAGAAGAAAAAGACATTAAGAGGTGTTAAGACTCTTCACATCAAGTTCAATAAGAGGTTTATGCCTCTTATTAATAAAAAAACAAACGCTCTTAATACTGTTTGCCTATTACTGCATCTGAATGACTTGAAAAAATAAACAGTCTTAGTGACTTAAATATTTAATCGCGTTTGAATGAGTCAGATTAAGACGCTGTTAAGAAATTAAAAAATGATTTGTATGCCTATTACATGAACCTAAATATGTACATAAAGATTTGATTGGTGTATTTTAAAAAGGGATTGGTGAAAAAGTATAAGAGAGAATCAATGTAATAGCATAAAATGAATGAATTAGGTCTAATTTTAGGTCTCTTATGTAGGCATAAATATTAATGCTATAAGAAATATTTGTAAAAAACAAACAACACCATCTAATAATTTTTAACCAAACTCATTTTCCTTGTATAAAAAAGATTAAAATTTGCGTGAGACAACATAGTTGACCGTGATTAGTTGACCACCACCCCTAAATTTCTCACCTTCTTCAAAATCATCTCCAACACTCATCTCATTTCAATGGCTTCCACGTCATCATCACCACCAACAACAACCAAATACGACGTGTTCCTCAGCTTCAACGGCCAAGACACGCGTCACACTTTCACCGATCATTTCTACCACGCCTTAATCTCATCCGGTATCAAAACCTACAGAAACAACAACGATTCAACTGACTTTTCAACTTCACAAACTGAAACAGTAATTAACTCATCCAAGGCTTCAATTGTTATATTATCCGAAAACTACGCGAATTCGAGTTCCTGTCTTGATGAGCTTGTAATGATTATGGAAAGAAGAAGGATGTTTTTTCATTTAGTTATACCTGTTTATTATCACGTTGATGTTGGGAATTTAAAGAATGAATTTGAAGTGAGTGATGTGAAATTGGGGGATTATAAAGTGGAGAAGTGGAAGGAGGCGTTAAAGGAAGTTGCGGATTGAAGCGGAATGGTTGTTTCGGGGTACGTATTCTGTTACGTTGATTGGTAATGAATATATGTGTTAATTAAGTTAATATATGATTAATAGCGCGAGTTTGTGATTGGAGATTAAGTTGAGAGAGCAAACGCCTCTGTTATCAATCACGTACAAGCAAGGAGTCTAAAAGTGACTGCGTGCACATATTGTTTTGAACTGTATTAAAGTATGAGTTTATTTAGACATTTTCATGGATTAACTAAGCAAGTTAGAAACGCAATTTCATTTGGAACAGGTGAATTTATGTAAATTGGAGATTTTTTTGAAAATTAGTAGTACTACGAAAGAAATTCCATCAAACCGCCCGCCCTTAGTTCCCCCCTTGTCTATTACTCGTAGAGGCGTAGTTAAGAGTTAAGACCGTAAACTCACATAGATGGCCTTGCTAACTTAAGTTTTATTTAGTGCTTAGACCGCACAATTTTTTATATTTGAACGGTTGTTGTTATAAGAAACTTGTCCAAATGAAAATTTTTTCAACTCTTGGAAAGGATTGCCAATTGCTTCCTCCTTCCATTTTAATTGGATATATTCTTTAATATTATAGCATCCACGATACAAGGTTTATCGGAGTTGAATTTGAAGAAGATTGATGGCATTTTACTTAACGGGATAAACCTTTTCTTCAATTTGGCATTGATTGGCCGCCCATTAAACTCCACTTCACTAACCAAATTGTTTCAATTTTATTTTTCGTTGAATTTTATATAGCTGAATATATATCATAGGATTAGATGTTTGATCTGGCAATTCATTGAAAATTAAGAAAACATGTGGATTATTATCTGTATCACCAATATCCTGTGATGTATGTAATAGCGAAATAAGTAAATTTGAATCGGTATCTTTCAAAATAGGGAGGTGTTGCGATACTTGTTAACCTCAAGTCCTTAACTAAAAGCTGTAACATTAACCTTAACAAATAGGGAAGTGGCTAATCATTATTGCATCATAATTTTACATGCCTCTTTGTTAGATGTCATACAGCTGATGCATCATGCATCCTAATATTCATGTGAATAATAGCAGAGTTTAATTCTCCTGCGTCTAATATACATGCCTGTTTCTTGCTATTTACTGCCCCCTTATAGTAATTCATATGCGACGTGAATGGCTTTCAATTTCGTGTTGTTCATATATGAGTTCTGTTACTTCGTTTTTAGAAAAATGATTATGCGATTGCGTTCTATTTACCTGATGTGGGGAGTTAGTATGGGACCAACAAATAGCCGACGTTGATTCTCTTTAACAAGCTTAATGTCTTGTCTTTTTGGGTATAGCTTAATGTCATATCGTGAACATGCCCAATTTCCTATTTCAGGCCTGAAACGAAGTTCATCGCTGATATTTTAAATACAGTTAGCAACAAGCTGCGTCTTAAATTAGTTTCTACTCCACCACATCTAACTGGAATGGAAATTCGAGCTGAAGATATCAATTTTTGGGTGAAAGATGTGCGAGATTCTGAGGTTCTTGCAATTTGTGGCATGGGAGGAAGTGGAAAAACAACACTTGCCAAATATATATATGATTGCAACTTGCCAAAATTTGAGAGCAGCAGTTTCCTAGAAGACATTGGAAAAATCTGTGAAAAACCCTATGGTTTGTGCACATTACAGGAGCAACTTCTTGTGGACATTTTGCAGGACCAGAAAAAAGAACTCGATGTTACTTGGTATAAAATTCAGATTCAAAAGGTGTTACAGAACAAAAAGGTGCTTATTGTTCTTGATGACATTGATACAAAAGAGCAGATAGAAGCTTTACTTGGAATGGAAAAGATTAATACGGAAAGCAAGATAATTATAACAAGCAGGCTTTCAGTTGCGACTATACAATTATGGTTGGGCTCTGCATATCGTAGGTGTAAAGAGCACAGACTCGAGTTATTGAACGAGCATGAATCATTAGAGCTTTTGAGTTGGTATGCATTTGGGTCCAAGATTCCCACGGAAGGTTTCAAGGAGCTCGCATTAAAAGCAGCAAAATATTGTGCAGGAAATCCACTGGCTCTTAAGTTATTGGGTTCTTTATTTGTTAATGCCAGAGACTCACGAAAAAGAAATAACATAGAATATTGGATGAACACATTGAAAGTATTAGAAAAAGATCCTCCTGATCATAGAATAGAAGGTATACTCCAAATGAGCTATGAGTATTTGCCATTTTTTACTTACCGAGAGTTGTTCTTGCATATTGCTTGTTTCTTTGTCGGAGAAGATGAAGATTATGTGGTGAAGATATTGGAGCCTGATTATTGTGCAACAGCTGGGATTGTAACCCTAATCAACAAATGCCTTCTTACTGTTTCACCAAGCAAAAAATTGATGATGCATGGGTTGATAATAGACATGGCAAGAAGGATTGTCGTTGAAGAATCACCCTCAAACCCTGGAAATAGAAGTAGAGTCTGGTGCAACGAGGAGTCTTACACTTTGTTGAGACACGGAGAGGTAAACCTTAAGATGCATTGAAAATACACTTTGGGTCAAAATGGGTCATCTCTTATGAGGGTTGTATTAGGTCGGGTTGGTTGACCTGAAACACTTCTTGTCAATTATGTTTGATAAATCAGTGTGCCAAATATGATTACAAAAGTTATTCTATCTCAGTACTGATATAACTATTAATAAAATGATTTTGAAGGTTGATGCAATAAAAAAGTAATTCAGGCGACTTTGGACTTGAGTCGTTTCCTTGTAAGCTATATTTTGTTATTTAACCCGTTCGTTTGACCTGATAGAGATGAAACGTAACCCGATTTGACCCATTAGCAAATTGATGGGTTGAAGTTGCCACCTTTAATATTTATGTATATATTAAGATTGTTTAATATCTCTCTGTTTCAACTAACATTGTATTCTTTTCATTCTTTTTTCCATTAGGGTTCAGATACTATAGAAGGTTTAACACTTGACATGCGAATGGTGAGGGAAGAGAAGAATGACATGGTAATACTGGAGCCCTGGAGGACTAAAAATTAGTGAATTACTCCATTTTTAACAAGTAATATATTGATTATAAACTTTACAGCCAACAGCTTTTGACGTAGATTCACTTGTGAAGATGGATAGTATAAAATTGCTCCAACTCAACTATGTGAAACTATCAGGATCTTATGAGGATTTTCCAGAAGATTTGAGGTGGCTGTGCTGGCATGGATTTCATCTAGAAACCCTACCCGAGTTGTTCATGGGGAACTTGGTGGCCTTAGATATGAGTTATAGCAAATTAAAACTATTTGAACCACCCATGGTAGGTATTCTTGTGTATTCCATTTTCTTTAATTTCTTGGTCTTTCAGTTTATCAGGTTTAAAATTTATACGGCTCGTATATATCAATTTAAGCTTGATGCTTTTCAAACAGGTAATTAGACAACTGAAGATTTTAAAGTTCAAAGAATCACAAAGTCTACTTGAAATCCGCAATATCTCCAGACTTCCTAATCTCGAGACTCTGATTCTTTGGAACTGTTACAGTTTGGCTAATGTTTCTGAAACCATTAAAGAGCTCAAGAGTCTTACTCTACTAAATATGACAGGATGTGAACACCTCTTTAAAGCCTTAAATTTTGGTAGGCAGAGTCCACAACAACCATTGTTTTCTCTTCCTCACTCACTAGAGCGGTTATTTCTTAAAAGTTGCAATCTTGAGCATAACAATTACTATTTGACATTCCAAGACCAATCACTTTTGCAGTACTTGAATTTAGCCAATAATGTATTCGAGTTGTTGCCTGATTATAATCATCTAAAAAATCTTCGGGTACTTGATTTAAGTTTTTGTTCACAACTTAAGTGCATCCTACGTCTCCCAAGTACACTAGAAAAGTTGTTTATTACTTGCTGCAAGTCATTGGAGAAAGTAACATTTCAATCACATCGGTTCACATTGCGCGAGATCGATTATGAAGGTTGTACTAATCTGTTGGAGATTGAAGGCCTTATAAAATTGGTGCCGTTAACCAAAATCGATGAAATAGATCTGGGACACATGAAGTGGATTAAACAATATCAAAATCACGAGATGTGCTTGATTGGTGATTATCAGCTCACAATAGGCAGAAGCTGGCAAATACAGGTTCTTTCTTCTTTTCTCAAATACATTCACAAGCACATAAAGCTTCCATTCTAAATTTAATCAGCTAAATGTCGCAAAGTGGGTTGGTCGGATTGACATGGAAATACATGCTCGCAATCTAAATTTTATAATAAACATTAAGTGTGTCCACTGTTGACAAGACATTATTATTTTGATAGGATTATAATTTTTGAAAAATTTTTATTTAGGGAGATTTATGTTATGCAACTAAGATACATTTTGGCCGACTTTCAACCAGTTTCCTATTGATTAATTTTATTACCCGTTTGACCCATTAGAGATGAAACATAACCAGGATCAACCCATTCATCAGTGAATGGGTCGAATTTTGACTCCTAAACTGATCAACATATGTATGAGTGAATTCCTATTATTTTACTACCGCAGATGCTGTATGAATTTGGTATATTGAGTACATTTCTTCCAGACATAATGGATCTAGATATACCGTATGACTACACGTCACAATCCTCATCGTTATCCTTTGACGTGCCTCCACATTATAATAATCACATACTAAAAGGTTTAACCGTCACATTCAAATATGCATTATCTAGCAATGAGAAACAAATATTTCCAATATTTACAAAAGTCAGTAACACAACAAAGGGTTGTGATTGGATATACAACCCTATGGTCTTTGGCAAACCTGGGTTTGGTGAGATTGCTATATGGTTGAGTTATTGGTCAACGGAAAAGTTATTAGATGTTGGTGACAAAGTCATGGTGTCTATCATTGTGGAGAATGGATTGACAGTTATCGAGTGTGGTGTGAGCCTTGTGTATGATGAAGAAGAAAAGGACGCATGGCGAAATAATACAGAATGGGATTTGTCTTCATTTAAGTTAAGTGCAGATATTTATTATCTTTGTCGCCGCGATTTTTTAAAGTCGATGGAGGTTGATGGACCAATTTCTAGTTGGTTTCGGGATTTGTTTGGCTATAAAATTGAATATACAGGTAACCTTATCCCTGTCAGCAGATTTTTGGTATTTTAAGGTAGGATTAAGGTCTAAATAACTTTTTTCTAATTTTTTTTATTTTTTTGCATTCTTATAGAGATACAAGGATGGATAAGAACCGGTCGATCTTAAAAGCTGCACCCATAGTTTTCAGATGTGGAAACTTTTACTGGGATAATCCATTGTCCATAATCCGTATGTATGTGTCAAACTTGCTTTATGTGTGAATTCTCTAGTTGTTAATATATATTTTAGAGTAAATTACACTGTTTGTCCTTGTGTTTTGCGTTGACTGCAGAGTTTCGTCCTTTGACCAAAATAAATGCACCGTCCGTCCTTAAGTGCGAAACGATATGTATTGTTGGTCCCTCGCTCTAACAGTTCTCACTAACCGTCGTTAAGTCGCCACACATAATGTACACAAAAGGGCAAAATGGTCATTTTTTCCTTCTCACTCCATTTCTATCTCTCTTCTTCTTCATTCTCTATCTTCAATCGCTCCATCTACTACTTTATAAAATCATCATCCAACTTTAATAAGAATCGACACCTTCATTACTTCACAAATCAACCATTTCTTCCAAAATCATATTTATTCATTACCCAGCATAATCTTAAAACCCTAATACTATATAAAATACCCATTACTATATCAGCCAAAACAAAAACTAAAAGCAAATGAAATAACCACCCACTCGTCCAATCCAATAAAACAGTATTATTGTATTTTGTCTTCATTATCACTTTATTTTAGAGAGAGATAAAACTCAAATAATGTTTTCATCTCTTAAGCTTCCTAGCATACAAATAGTCTTGGTTTTGGGATGTAAGATGGGTTTTTGTGTTATAGTGACTACGTTATGATTGTGTCGTGTTCCTAGATGGATTTGAGTAGTAGCGGCGGATCTAGGTGAAGGTGGAAGTGCCGTCTGGTTTGGGTGGTAGTGATTCTGGTGTCAACGGCGACGGGTCTGGGTGGATCCGGCAGGTGTGGCGGTGGCTGTGGTGGTTGTAGTTTTGTGTGTGATTTTTTACTAGTGTTAAGCCAACGCGAAAAAGAGTAAGTTGGTTCATGTACTTTTGGAGACACTGTTGTTGATTCCAAGAGACAACCATTGAGAAAAATATATAACAGTACGAGGAATAGTAGCAAGTTTAATGATAGGAATAATGTATAGTGTGATAGTAATGAAACTGAACTTGACAATTGGTCTTGTTCCTAACCTTAATGTTATTTTTGGTGCAAAGGAGAATTGTATTAATAAACAATGTCAAATAACAATTTTGAGAAAGGGAAAGACAGGCCTAAACTCTTTCTAATACAAACAGAGAACAAACATTCATTCTATACTAAAACAAGAGATCCTAACCTTAATGTTATGCTGCTTGGTTTTTTTATTCTATCCTCTTCATGCGTTGGTATGTTTTTTTATTATAAATATTTTTTAGTTGTGTGGTTTTGTAAACGTTTTTTTGGTATAAATTGATTAACGTATGTTTGTATATAGCCATTTATTGCAAGAAAAATTATATGAACGGAGGTGGTGGTTGTGAAATTGAGTTTAGAAAGAGGTAGTTGCCGGAATATGTTGGTTGTCGGATTTGGGTTCAAGATCTTTATTGTATAGAAATTAGTGTTTTTGATATTTAGTGATTTTGTTGTAAATGATAGAGATGAAAGATAATTTTTGTGATTTGTGTTTTAAATTTTGTGAAAAATTTCTACTCATCGGTAGAAATAAGGAAAAGAGAATGAGATGTTTGGATTTTATTTTTTAAAGAGAGAATCAAATGGCTGTTTGTTGGGAGAGAGAAGAAGAATAAGTGCGAGTTGTGGTGGGTGAGGATGTTTGGGTCTTTTTATAAATATAGAAGATGAAGTCAAAAGGAGGGGGCAAAAGGACCAAAATACCCTCACGCGTTACCACATAACGAAAGTCAGTGAGGGCCGTTAGAGAGGGACCAATGATACATAACGTTTCGCACTTAGGGACGGACGGTGCATTTTTTTCGGTCAAAGGACGAAACTCGTCGGTCAATGCAAAACATAGGGACGAATGATGTAATTTACTCTATATTTTATATGCGTTATAGTTTAGGCATAATACCACAATACTCTGGTGTCCTTTTATCAACTTTAGATATAATGTATCTTAAGTCTTGGCTAATTTTCTTCATGCTAAATTTGTAGAGACATCAAAGACCCAAATGCCGATTTGCTTTCACAAAGATGGATAACTAAAAAATTTGGATTTTAAAATTCGACAAGATTGAAGATGGCTATGGTAGGGATATTTCGTTTGATCCATTTACAATTTAGCTTGTCAGTTTCAACAGTCTTCAAGCGGACACGCTGTCATAATGAAACAAGTTCCTGAATCACAGGAGATGGGTTCTGAATTTTTAGAACTCCCAATGTTGTCAGGATCTACATCATATTGTGAATGATTGAAGGGCTATGGGAGTATGATTGTGGTAGATTCAAGCTTATCATATTCTTAATGCCTCTTTCATATCGATACGGTCAACTTCAGATTGATCAGCAAATTCTTCTCAAGGGGTACGGGATTTTGTTGTTTTTGGAAGTCTAATTATTATATGATCGACATGCATTACTTGTATAGTTATTTATTTAATCAATGCAACCTCATACTTGTTTAACTTCCTATCCTCAAGCTACCCACGATCTAATTTTAGATCAATGGACTAAAGGCATTGGCTACACAATGATCGGCTTTTGTTGTTTCCGAGAGTCACTATAATCGTACACTTTTTATACAACGACATCAAGAAAAGAAATGCAGTGCAAATGATCATTTATGTTAAATATTTACTAATGTCATAAACTGTATACCTCATGTGAATTATCTGAAATAAATTTAGCATGAAGGTGAAGGGATGAAATGGCTACACAATGACCTGCCATTTACATATCAATATAAAAAATAAATATAAGCTTAATATAAAAAATAATGAGATTAGCACAATTTCATGCCAATTGCCTTTCTATTATCTTTTAAATATATGCTCTTGTCATTTGATTGACTATTGTAGCTTAGTGGGGCATGTTTCTAGACATTTGACTTTTCTTTATTACATATGAGCACATCCTCTTAACTGTCTTTTTGTAACATTAGCAGACCAAGACTTTTCACCATTTCATCTTCACAGATATAGTTTCAATGGTTATTATTTCTTCTAGTAATATGGCTGTTCTTGGTGCTAATGGTTGCAGCTATGACGTCTTTTTAAGCTTTAGAGGCGAAGATACGCGTAATTCTTTCACTGATCATCTTTACGATGCATTAAAGCGAGCTGGAATTAGTACTTTTAGGGACAGTGAAGAAATCAATCGAGGCGAAGAACTGAAACCCGAAATCGAAAGAGCAATTAAAGAATCCAAGGCTTCAATAGTTGTGTTGTCAGAAAACTATGCAACTTCCAGTTGGTGCCTTGATGAGCTTTTGTTGATCCTCAAGCAAAGGAAAGAGTCTAATCATTTTGTTCTACCAGTTTTTTATCACGTGGGTCCCACAGATGTTCGGAAGCAAAATAATTGTTTTGCTATAGAAGTTAAAACATGTTCAAGGTGGACCGATCACAATGTGAACCGGTGGAGGCTAGCTCTTACTGAAGTTGCTGATTTGGCTGGCATGGTTCTTTCCGGGTAAGCTTCTTGGAATTCAATCAGTCAAGAAAGATTTATGAAATTTCTTTGTGATTCTTAGTTTTTTTATTTATTTAGTTATATAGTAATTTTTTTTATAAAGATACTATGATATTATATGATGATTTCCTCTATTTTATCAAGAAATAAACAGCTGAATGCTTATTGATGCATTATTATATTTTGACTCTTGACTGTTTGATTCAGAGCTAAGCAAGTTTGTGATTTTTCTTTGCGGATAAATCTGATCCAGAGCTCTGCTTTTTGTGTAATTAAGAGTAATAACAATTAAGTTATCTAAACACAACTATTTTGCATCAGTTTGTGATACTAGTCTTTACCACTCAACTATATATGGGATTTGATTTATATAATTCCGTGTAATCTGTCAATATATGTATAATTTTGATTAAAATTGGTTTAGAAATGCATATCCAGATAAAAAATTATAGAATTGAGGTATTCTATTTTTTCAGGAACCTTTACATGTATTAAATTCAAACATGTTTTTACATATGAAACGTTGACAATTCACTAATATGCTCATTGAATATTATCAGAGAATCTGTTCATTACATGAGTTTGCTCATTTTATCCTTGTTATTGCAGGCCCGAAACGAGTTTCTTAAAGGAAATTGTTGACACCATTTACAATAAAGTAGGCTACAAAGATGTTTATCTTCCACCCAATATAACAGGGATGGCCACTCACTACCACGAGATCAAGTTCTGGTTAAAACAATCCAATATGGAAATTATAGCAATTTGTGGCATGGGTGGAAGTGGCAAGACTACGTTGGCCAAGTATATTTATGATACAAATTGGAGAAGTTTTGAAAATGCAAGTTTTATCGAAGACATTGGTAGTAGATGCAAAGGACCCAATGATTTGCTTAACCTACAGGAACAGCTTCTTAAAGATATTTTAGGTGGAAAAAAGAGAAAAATACCTGGTGTTTCTCGAGGTATAAGTAAGCTTGAGGAGGCATTGCAAACAAAAAAGTCGCTTATTGTTCTTGATGATATTGTTGAATATAGTCAGTTGGCCACTTTACTTGGAAGCGGGAAGATTAATGCAGAAAGCAAGATTATAATAACAACCAGAGAAAATACCAATAATTGGTTTAAATCAACATCATGGAGTTGGCAAGTTTATAGAATAAAATTGTTAAATGATGATGAATCATTAGAGCTTTTAAGCAGGCATGCATTTGGTTGCAAGAGTCCCATGGAAGGTTTCGAGGAGCTTGCAGTACGAGCAGTACGATATTGTGAAGGAAATCCACTGGCACTTGTAGTATTGGGTTCCTCTCTGTCCAATAGCAATACCATCTTATATTGGACAAGTCAATTGAATTTGTTGGAAACAGATTTTGATTCACGAATTCAAAGTGTCCTAGTAACGAGCTACAAGTCATTGCCATTTGAGTCTGAGAAGCAGTTGTTTTTGCATATAGCTTGTTTCTTTGTTGGTTTAGACATGGATTATGTTGTAAAGATAATGGAGCATGATTACTCTGCAATATCTGGGATCAATACCCTATGCAACAGATGCCTTCTTTCTATTTCACCAAACAAGAAACTGATGATGCATCGATTGCTTCAAGCGATGGGGAAAAACATAGTGCGTCAAGAATCATTGAAGTTTCCTTCAAAACGTAGTCGAGTCTGGCTTAGTAGTGACTCTTATAAGATATTGAGCAAAGGAGAGGTAATATGGTTCTTATATGTATGTCTATTTTTGAATTTCATTCTCTTCTATTCTACCTCAAATCCATTTTTTAATATATCTAGGGTTCAGAAGCAATGGAAGGTTTGGCACTTGACATGCAAATGTTGAGGAAAGAGAGGTTTGCTTTCAAGGTAATATAGATATTATTAAAAAGCTTCTAGCTTCTATTGTTTGGTTCAGGTATAATCATTTATATTAAGTATTTTGTAGAATTTATTGCTTTACATGTTTATATCTGAAAAAGTTCGAAAAGGAAGATGACAATTTTTTATAATGAAAAGGCCGTATGGTAA
This sequence comes from Tanacetum coccineum, assembly GCA_026074375.1. Taxonomy (NCBI): domain Eukaryota; kingdom Viridiplantae; phylum Streptophyta; class Magnoliopsida; order Asterales; family Asteraceae; genus Tanacetum; species Tanacetum coccineum. The sequence goes on along the minus strand of BQNB010057684.1, from coordinate 22,486 downwards.
GGGATTGTGTATGTGTGTGTGTGTGCGCGCGCTGTCTAAATGGCATAGTGACACATGATAACCACTTTTGGTTAATTTGGGTGCGCTCTTTTCTAGATATGACGTATACATGTACAATTACTAACCCTCTTTATACTTGATCTGCATTCTGCAGTCGTCAAACCTCAAGACAGATGCACTAAAAAAGATGGATAACCTAAAATTGCTCCAGCTAAATTTTGTGGAACTTGATGGATCCTATGAGAACTTTTCTGAAGATTTAAGATGGTTGTGCTGGCTTGGACTCCGTTTAAAAACCATACCCTCTGATTTATTTATGGGAAACATGGTTGCTATAGATTTGAGCTATAGCAACTTGGAAGTATTTGAACCACCCATGGTATAGAATTCAGTTTTCTCTCTCTCTCTCAATTATTAGTTAGCTTAGTTTTTATGGTACATATGGTTAGACATAATAATAAATAATCTTGTTACTTTTGCTACAGGTTCTTCAGTCATTGCATATTCTAAATCTTAAAGACTCATACAATCTAGTTGAAATCCGCAACATTTTTTGGATCCCGAATCTTGAGACTTTAGTTCTCTGGAATTGTCACAATCTGGCTCGTGTTTGTGAAACTATTGGAGGCCTTACTAGTCTTTCTTTACTAAACATGACAGGATGTAAAAACCTATGTAACAATGAGCCAATAAGATTATTAGCAGCGCAACAAGCTTCTACGTCGGGTCCAGGAACAGTAGAACACCCTAAATTTTCTTTCCCACGTTCATTACAGCGATTATTTCTCAAAGACTGCAATCTTGAATGTACTGATTCTTTTCCATTGAGTTTCAGCGTTCAACCATTTTTGCAGTACTTGAATTTATGCAATAGTTTATTCGAGTTCCTACCTTGTTATGATCATCTGAAAAACCTCCGGGTCCTTGACTTGAGTCTATGCACAAGACTGAAACTGCTTCTATGTCTCCCAAGTACCCTTGCAGAATTGTATGTATACTACTGTGAGTCACTTGAGAAAATAACTTTCCAATCACATCGCTTCACATTGCAAGAGTTTGGCTATGAAGGATGCATTACTTTGTCTGAGATTGAAGGCTTTATCAAACTGGTGCCAATAGCGAAGCTCGATGAGATTGATTTGGGACACATGAAGTGGCTAAAAGAATATCAAAACTGTGAGGTGCCTCTTGTTGGTGACGACGAGCTCACCATCGGTAGAAGTTTGCTTGGCCTGCAGGTATGTTGTATCCCTCTCAAATAACTGCATCAGCGATTCCATATATTTGCCTACAAACTAATCGTATATGAATGATGAACTCTTTTGCTTGTGTTGCACAGATGTTGTACGAATTTGATATAATGAGCACATCTTTGCCAGGCTTAAAGGGTCCAAACATGAAACCTGATTATATATCAGAGTCATCATCTTTGTCCTTTGACGTGCCATCTTGTCCAAAGAATAGGAGGTTCAAAGGATTAGATTTAACTTTTAGATATATAATATCAGGCGATGATTGGGCATGGTTTGCTAAAATCAGTACAACCAATGGTGTTGATCTGTTGTACAACCCCAAAGTCTTTGGCAAACCTGAATCTGATAAAGCTGGTATATGGTTAAGTTATTGGCCGATTGGAAACATGTTAGACACTGGCGATAAAGTTAATGTGTCTATTATTGTAATGAGTGGGTTGGAGGTACACGAATGTGGTGCAAGCTTTGTGTACGCGGATGATGAAGTAGGAAATGTAGAGACTCTTGGAGGAGATTTGTCTCAATTTCAACTAACTACAGGAGCGTACTATCTTTGTCGTCGTGATTTTTTCGAGTTAATGGAGGTTGGCAGACTGACTCCTGGTTGGTTTAATATATTAGTTGGTGATAACGTCGATTATACAGGTATATTTCTTTTTATGATTGAATATAATCTACAACCATAAAAACATTCTCATATCTGCATGATGACAGAGTTGAGAGGATGGAGAAAGACCGGACGACCTACACAGTTGAATCCATCATATATGGAGTTGAAAACCGTCAGATGTATCATCCATGGTCCTGAATTGGTAATAATAACGCTTCTGGTTCGAAGCTTCTCTCCGGTGTTAGAAAGTCGAGTGGTATTTCTGTGATGCGTTTATTATATTAATAATATTTATACATTTCTCGAATAACCTTTCATATAATACTAAGTTTGATAGAGGTGTTTCTTGCATTTTCAATAAACACGTTGCTGAGATGATCAAATAAGCGATTACTAATTTACTATAATTGTCATTTATTCTTTTGGGACATGTCATTTCGTTTTAGTTGGTGTGATGTATAATTGATCTTTAATAAGGTGTCACTTGTTTTTATTAAAAAAAACAGGAGGACATGTATAAGATTGCGGAGAGATCCAAATCATCCCATGTCAATAAAACTTGGAGGTTCATTTCTAGCACATTTATGGAGACCATGAAGTCTGTCACACCTGTATTGAGCAACTTAAAGGTAACTTCAATAAAGCTTCGAAAGACATAATAGTTTTATATGTCCTCTGCAAGAATTTAACATCTCTCCTCCAAACAGGTCTTCTTCTACCCAGATGCAAAACCGGTTTTGCGGAGTACAGCTGAAAAATTGGTTCTTGTTATCTTCTTAATTCTTTGTTTCATAGCAATTCAGTATCTTACTCACCATTTAAAACTCTTAGGCAACAAAGCCAGTAAGCCACATTAGAATGAACTTACTTTTTGTAGTGATGTCAAGTCAAAACCTAGGTGAGACTCGTTTCTACTAAATTGTATTTCCCAACTATATAGAACGCTATATGTTTTTTAATTTTTTTTTTATATATATTTTTTTAGAATGCTATATGTAACCAAAATATAAACTTAGATACAAGTATTATATTCTGAACAGTGAACATGTCTGGTGAAATATGACATTTGATACTCAGGTGGGAAATTAAGGAATTGCCCTCTAGTTTTATGTATATGTCAGGATTTGGGAAGCTATAGTTTTATGTTTATTAGGGGTGAGCAGAAAAACCGAAAAATCCGAATAAACCGAAAACCGAAACCGAACCGAGCCGAAAATAACCGAACCGAATTTGTCAAAACCGAACCGAACCGAACTACGAATTCGGTTCTCGGGTTGGATATGGGTTTGGCAGTCTGAACCGAGAACCGAACCGAAAACCGAATTTATATAAATATATATATTTTTTATATATTTATATATATAAAAAGATCAATAAAATTTTATCCTAATATAAAAAAACACTTTTTATTTTTGAAATAATCTTTTTTGCTAAATATCTATGTATTTTTTTTCTTTTTTTTAAATAAATAGTGTAATTCGGGTTATTCGGGTCAACCCAAAAACCAAACCAAATTCAAATTCGGTTTTCGGTTCGGTTCTCGGTTTATTCGGTTCGGTTCGGTTGAATTCTAGTTCGGTTCGGTTTTCGGTAAAAAAAATTTAACCGAACTAACCGAATCGGGTAAAACGAATAACCCGATAACCGAACCGATCAACATCCCTAGTATATGAGGTTTTTTTTAATAAAATAATTTTATGAGATTTAGGTAGATATGTGTCATATATTTAAGCTTATGGTTTTTTATGTTTTTAAATATAGTCGTAAATGGCAAAAAAAATTTGTGTTAAATGACAAAAAAGTATATGTAAATGGTACAAATATTGACTAAGTTTTTTTTTTAAAACACCCAAATGGGCCGGCCCAAACTGGGAGCCAAAAATATGCAACTTTAGCATGCGAGTGAAACCGACGTCGTTTCAACTCGCTTATAGTATATGTATATAACATCCAGCAAATGTATAAATTGACGAAACATCTTGACTTCGGGTGTTTTTTTTGGTATTATTCATTGTCCAGCTTACAAGAAATAACTTAGGCAACATTTATGGCTCAACGAAGCACCACAGTGAAGTGAGCACGAGCCGAGACTCACA
>BQNB010057684.1:0-16302 GCA_026074375.1 Tanacetum coccineum | reverse complement strand
AATTTTTTAAGAACTTTTTTTAAAAAATAAATCTTTTTATCATTCTCACGAATATTTGTCTTTTTATTTGATCTTTATCCGTTCTATTATTATGTAATTTTTATGTTTCAGTGACTAAACGTAACACTTTTCAAACTTGGTTATTATTTTATGGCATATATCTCTTTTCACTTGTGCATAAGTTGGTAGTAAATTAAGTTGGTCGGGGTTAGTGAAATTCAGGAGGTGTGTATTTATTATTCGTGTACAACTTAATAATGCACATATGAATATCTTAAAGATAGTTTTTTTAACAATTACACAAGAATGAAACATTATTGAAACTTGAATGATTTTTGTGATTAGTTTAAAGTTTGAGTGACTTAATTGAAACAATTATAAAACTTTGTTACTATTTTACAACATTTTACCTTCAATTTAACATATAACATCCAAATAAGTTTTCAAGGAAAACAATTCAATTAATGTTTGATATATCAAACAATCTTCAAACCGATACAACATTTGAATCATCATACATGTCAAGAAAATGAAAATAACCAACTCAAAAAAAACAAAAAAAAAACATTTTAAACGAAGAGTAGTGCAAGACCACCGAACAATGCAGCTACAAAACCATAGATTGTTGGTACCGCTAATGTGTTCGATGCAGATGGGCTTGGAGCCGGCGACATTTGTGGTAGAACGCTGATGACAAGCTTCATGTTCCTCAACTCACAATGCTTAGCCACACCACAAATGTACCATTTTCTTCCAGGGGTCTGAAGGGCAATGACATCTCGTCCACTTGTTAAGGTTTCGTTGGAAGACGTTGCCGTACATTGTTGGAAACCTATGCCATTCACTTTCACAACATTGTGGCTACCAAACGCATAGTTGAATGCTGCATCAAGAAAATCAATCAATACACAATAAAAGCATGAAGACGATATAAACATACTAAATCTAGTTATAATTATGGGATATAACGTACCAAGTGTGTCTCCAACGTAGAACACTTTATCCTTGGCCCAAGTTTGATAATCATAATCGAGAGTCCAACCACTTTGATCACCAACAATGTAATCGGTGGCAGAGATTGAAGTCGCAAGAATTAATCGTGTTGTGACATAAACGATGGTTGAATAAGATGTGCCATTTTTTAAATATTACGGCGGTTTCAAGTTAAAGTTTCTTTTAGAAAGCTAAGATAGGAATTGTACTTTGGTTTCTTTGTTGAGAAGATGATATATAAGGTACATGAATGTTTCGCGCTATTTATACCATTTGGAGCTAGTAGTGAGTTCAGTGCAAAGTTTGGAACCGGCAATGGACGGCAACTAATGACATTTTGGATTCGGTCCTACTTATAAAATGAGTTCGTTTTCGTGTGCCGATGGTATCTAACTTATGACACACTTTGTACATTGCAGACGATTTTAAACTGATTTCCTTTTATGCTTAACTTCTTTACGTTACCTACCTGATCCGTTCCTAATCTCTACTACATATAAAAGAGATTGATATCTCTATTCTATTGTAATTATTTAATATGCAAATTGTAGAAGCTATCTATACTATATATTTAAGCAATACATATTTATATAAAAAAATAGCACGTCGGTTACAAAACTTGAATTGAATGTTGTTATTATGATCATCTCTACTATTAATTTTATAGAAATATGTTCAAAAATAATTAAACTTTATACCATTGAAGTCCAAAAATTAATATGAAATGATTCGCGATAAAGTTATTCCTTAAAATTTTCGTCATGCGTAAATTCATTATCAAAATATGTAATTGAAAAATATTGCTCTCCAAAAATATAATTATAGGGTACCGGCCGCCGCATTCACGAGTACCCTGCTAGTCAAGTATAACTCAAACTAAACTATGTTTAGGTATGCGTATTAAACCGGCTTTAAAAGAATTTACATGTATAATTTAATTTAACATCTACATCCAAATAAGTATTCAAGGAAAAAAATTCAATTAATGTTTGATATATCACTTCAAACCGATACAGCATTTGAATCATCATACATGTCAATAAAATGAAAATAACCAACTCCAAAAAAATAAAAAATAAAAACATTTTAACCGAAGAGCAATGCAAGACCACCAAACAATGCAACTACCATGCCATAGATCGTTGGCACTGCCAATGTGCTCGATGCAGATGGGCTTGGAGCCGGAGCCATTTGTGGTAGAACGGTGATGACAAGCTTCATGTTTCTCAACTCACAATGCTTAGCCACACCACAAATGTACCATTTTCTTCCAGTGGTTTGAAGGGCAATGACATCTCGTCCACTTGTCAAGGTTCCGTTGGAAGATGTTGCCGTACATTGTTGGAAACCTGTGCCATTGACTTTCACCACATTATGGCTACCAGACGCATAGTTGAATACTGCATCAAGAAAATCAAATCAATACATTTTTCTATATATCTAGGACACAATAAAAGCATGTTGACGATATACACATACTAAATCTAAATACACTTATGGACCATAACGTACCAAGTGCGTCTCCAACGTAGAAAACTTTATCCTTGGCCCAAGTTTGATAATCATAATCGAGAGTCCAACCACTTTGATCACCAACAATGTATTCGGTGGCAGAGATTGAAGTTGCAAGAACAAATAGTGTTGCGAAAAAAACGATGGTTGAACAAGATGAGGCCATTTTTGAATTATTACCGCGGCCTCTAGTTAATGTTTCTCTTAGAAAGCTAAGAGAGGAATTGTACTTTGGTTTCTTTGTTGAGAAGATGATATAAAAGGTACATGATTGTTTCGCTATTTATATCATTTGGAGCAATGATTTCATGCAAAGTTTGGAACCGGCAATGGACGGCAACTAATGACATTTTGGATTCGGTCCTACTTATAAAACGAGTTCGTTTTCGTGTGCCGATGGTATCTAACGTTAAATATTTCTTGATACACGTGGTCCCATGACAAACATTCTTCATTCTTGTGACATGAAGTACACAATTCTATATTATCTCAGTAACATTATTCTAGACCATGGTGACTTATCGTAGTCAATTTATTATGCACTCGAAGTTTATTCGTACATGTGATAAAGTGAGAGCAGACCCTCGTGCAACGAGCAACTAGGTATGTGGATTTAGTCATTTTGCACTAGGTTAGTCGTTCAGCGAATGGGAAGCAAAACATTTTAGTATAGTAAATGGTTGCGTTATAACTTATAAACCAAAAATAGTTGCATGCATGGCTTGAATATCAAGTGATTTACTTAAGATGTAGGAGTAATAAAGTTTGAATCACAAACAAACATAAAGAATGTTTTTAGTTAGTAGAGATTGTGGAATGAAACTAACATAACTAAGATGATTGTCACAAAGTTGCCGACTTTTGTAATTCGGCTATATATAGGACAAAGATCTTGTACTCGTCAAATTGACATTGTTTGTTATTGTGTGTACTAAACTTTTTTTTTTCTTATTGTGTGTACTGGACTTTTAAATTTCAACCTTTGTGTGTATTTATGACCATTTTACCCTTACTTTTTTCAAATTCGAAAGGTAAACTAGTCATTTTACATGGCCAGAATAGTGACAAAATACACACAAAGGTCGAAATTTGAAAATTCAGTACACACAATAAGAAAGAAAAAGTTCAATACTCACAATAACAAAAACACTCAAGTATGATACATTTTCAAGCAATTATCCCTTTAAAATTCTTTAAAAAAGGTTAGGAAGACCTTTTACAAGAACTTTGAGTTTTTCGTGTAGTAAATTACTAAAGAGTAAATTGCAAAAATCGTTTCTATGGTTTGGTCAAATTACATTCACAGTTTTTGCTTTTCCCAAAGCGTAGCCATCATCCGTGTGAGAAACTTTGAGTTTGTTTGGTTTTCTAACGTTCAACAAGAACCTCAAGATAAAGTGTTTATTGTTGGTCGAGGTAACGGTCACATACAATTAGGTATTAGTGTGTGAAGTGTGGAAAAGAACTTGGTTATTCTCACCAAATGCAAGTCTCTTTATGGGGATCCATTTATGGATGTGTGATATGTCGATGTGCATCTGACGGTTCTGGATGATCCGTGTGGTAGTCATCCAATGGAGGAGACATGAATGACATGTTACATGACATAATTAGCTTTGTAAGATTTGAGAATGTTCCATACGCTCTACACTTACTACCAAAGTACCCGCAACACTACCTCTATGCCATTGAGATAGATTTTGGGTAAAGGTTCTCCCGGTAAATTTATTACTCTAAAAATAATTCAGTATAATGGATGAGGGTGAGTCCCACATCTCAGCCTTTTACATAGGCAACCTACTTTCTTAAAGGATGGTACACATAGTGACTAGACTACAAATGACTCAATAATATCAAGTAATCTAATTCTTCTTATGACCTCGTACCTTGATATCCAAATTATCGCATATAGATTAAATATTGTCAGGAATTTCTTGGCCTTCATACATATCATCATCGTATGGGTCGTAGTCATAATCAGCATTCCCATAAGTTTCCCTCCATTGTTTCAGCAAGCTATTAGTACCATAACCAACCCCAGACGGGTTTGAAGCCAGAAAACTTGCCATTTCATTTTCAACAGGTTCAACTTCATCCTCACTATTATGATTACCCAGATAATCAACGTTTTCTATAGGTTTATCGTCATCCACAAGTGTAAGTTTCCCATCAGTAATTAGTCTCTCAAGCTAGTCAAAATTTTCAACAATAGGGGTAGTACTAGTACTACTAGATCATACATTAACGAAACCATGATCAGACGAAGACCCGCCAAAATTGGCTCCTTTACCAGTCGAATTTTAGATCCCCTCATTTGTACCCAAGTCAACATCATTTTCAACCGAATTAATCGCATCAGGTGGGTTTGAATTACTACCTCTTTTCTAGACTCCGCATCTTTCTTCTTATTGCCACTAGTACTGGCACGTTTCTCTTTAGAAACATGTCTATAAACTTGTTTGACTGGTTTAAATCCCACCTTAGGATCAACCAGAACACCTCTAGTAGCTTGGTTAGGATTATTCAAGTTCTTCGCCACATTAGAGCCTATATTCTTGATACACTCATCCATAATCTGACCAAAAACCTTGCAATACACACATCTGAGAGGTTTCTACTCATACTTAACATGAATAATACACAAGTAGAACTCCTCACTATTAAGTTTATGCATAGCCTCCATGATAGTATCTTTGAACTCCATATCGACACGAAGCTCAATCATAGCTCTAACATAACTTGACAGACCCTATGATTTCAAACACATTTAAGAAGTATAAGAGTCAAGCATCAAGGGAGCACCAAGTTTAGTAGCAATGACACTTAAACAATCCTCACTAAACGCCGTCAAAGGGACACCATGAAGTTTAACCCAAACCCGAACATTACTGATTGTGCAAATATGAGCACGATCAGTCTTCAATGAGATTGAAGGGTTCTTTGGGTGATTGCTGAGTTGCCAAGCCTTGAATAACCTGTGTCAACACAAATGAAAATACTACGTTAAGTGAAGCGCAGAGGGTGTCCCTACGAATCACCTCTGGCATTAGGGTAAGTATGTGCTTTGTATTTGGTAAAGTATGATAACGTAAGTAAGTATGTGAAGAGTTCTAGCCATACCTGAAGCCCTTACCATCTATTTATAGGTGTAGAAATGAGATGGGATGAGGCTTAGCACAAAGACCGGTGATCATGGGGGTGTCTTATGATTTAAGGGGTGATTCTTAGGGTTGTGTACCACAATCTCTATTTTGGCAGGAAGACCTTAATAGAGATGGAGAACGTGGGTTTGACTGTCTGACCTTTGCTCTAGTTTCGTCAAAGGCCCACCGCGAAGGGTGTAGGGCTTCGCGTGGCGGATTCCCATACTGGTAACCATCCCGAAGATGGTTTTACGCCACTCGAAACTATTCGAAGGTTATTGGTTGTAATTAGGAGAAGATCCCATTCGGGCTTCGAAGGGGAGGCCTTCGAACCGGAGAAGAGGGTACATCAAGCCCCCTAGTCGAATGTAATGTATACATCTATGTATGTATTGCTTTCGATTATCATTCACAAACAAGATCGAAGACCATGTTCCAAGTTGAATACACTAAACAGTGAAACCCACTTATCCCAGGGTTAGTTGGGGGTTTTAAATGTAGACTACTCAATAGTCAGTATTGGTTATCGTGAACTTCTTATCTTGATTTAAGTTGAGTTTGAAATCAGAGAAGTCTCTGATCTCTTCCACGTATGCGGTCTCACAGTTCTCTAGCTTCACCTATATAAACGTCATTCCTAAACCCTTTTTTCCTTTGATCACCTCCATTATTCAGCTCTCTTCTTCTTGAAATATTCTTTGGCAAATCTAAGGTAAGAATTTCAAAAGCTATTTTTTAGTTATAAGTGCGAAGGATACCATAGCTGTGCAGCGTTATGGTTTGTTAGCCAGGGATTTGAATGAATTCCTTTCTTCCTATCCCATTCCTTCAAAGTATGATGTTATATTGCCCATATCTACTCAAACCATCTTTGATGCTCCTCCTGGTTATGTCGGCTTGTATACACATTCTTTTTCTCTTGCAAACCTCATGTTACCTCTTACTGACTTTTTCTGTGAGGTTCTTCAGTATTTCAAAGTTTACATTTCCAGACTTAACCCCTTTGGTTGTGCCAAACTAACAACTTTCATCATTATGTGCAAAGCTTATGGTTGTGAACCCTCTGTTGACCTCTTTCGAGGTTTCTTCAATATTTGTCGAGTTGGTAGCTGGCTAACTTTCCAAAAAAGGTTTGAAAAACACATTCCAAACCTTCTTCCCAAGGTCATTACTTGTATCGAGGGCTGACATGAATGATTCTTCTTTCTTCAAGACTCCATTATCTCTTCCAAGTACCACAACTTCTACTTGATGAAAACAAGCTTAATTTAAAATCCTTCAAAGATAACCGCCCTCCAAATATAGATGAAAATCCTTATTTCTAGCGTCTTGGTCGATATCCTACAAGTGTTCGTGTGTTTGATGATCCCATTATGTTTTTAGCTGGCCTTAAGCCTTCGTGGGAGTTTGGCCAACAACGGCCTGCGATCATTATGGACGACAAGGGTATTTATCTTTCTTGATTATTCTTTTAATCTTCTTTTTTGCTGATATATTATTTATTTCTTCATTTTATAGAGATGGCTTTTAGGAACTTTATCTATACTGAATATGATGATGAACTTGCTTTTCTGCCTAAGGAGCCATCCCCAGGATTTAGTACTGGTACCCCTTCTGTCTTAGTGAATACGGAGCTTCATAAAGATGTTAAGGAGCCTGAAGTTCAGCCTACAGAGATCACCGTAGATTCAGGGGAGAGTCTAAAAGCCGGTATGTTTATTGTGCACCATAGGAGTGTAGCTGCCCGCATCAAAGAGAGGAAGTGTAAAACGAGGGGAGGTTCTTTAAGGCCTACTGTAAAGAGGAAACTAGCCTCCGAGTCATCAAGTTCTCATGCTGTACATGCCAAAACCTCTGCTTCTAAGGATGATGATCCTAATATTTCCATATCTGATGATGATGAGGGTAAATTTCTAGTTCATTTAGTTCTCTCTGAAGGTATTGATTTGCTTATTCATCCTTATCACCTTTATATGTTATTTTAGGCCTCTCTGACTATTTTAAGCTTAAAGATGCTAATGCCTGTCACCTGAAGATCTCCGCTATCACTCCACCAGCTTGGAAAGGTCATTTGGATAATCAAATGGATTTGGAACTACTTGATCTTTAGGACCGTTATTATGCGTGACAGGCTGTGGTAGATAATGTAGTTAATAGGAGGGCCCGTGAGTTTTTGCAAGTTATTGGGAAGATGAGTGGTGAAGTTGATGTTATCAAGGCTAAGGAAAGATCTCATGATAAGGAATGTGAAGAGCTTTGAGTCAAATGTGAAGCTGCTATGGAGGAGTTTGATCAGAATCCTGCTGTAGTAGCTCTTCGAGAGAAAATTTATTTGCTGACGACCCTTGAGTCAAAGGTTGATTCCTTGAAGGCGAAGAAGGCTAAACTAGAGGCTGTTGAGGCGTCTCTTCATAGAGAGGTTGAGGAGCTCAAGCAAGATAGGAAGGATGTGGTGTTAAAGGTCGTACCTTATGCTGCCATGGAGTTGGTGCATAGTGATGAGCTAGGCAGGGTTGTTGGTACGTTGGTGTCCTCCACCATTACTTATGGACGCTGCAGAGTATATGAACAGGTTGCTGCCATGAAGGAGCCTTTTGACTTATCAAAGGCTAAAGGATATCGTTCTTCGTACAAGAAAGAGCATACTTAGGCTAGCAATGATTTTTCCACTGCTATGTTCCCTTGGCTGAACGAGTTCGTAGCAGATGCCGCAGCTCCGATTGAAGCTCTGTTGTCGAAGAAGCCTCCCACGTTATAGAAGCCTGCTCCTTTAAGGACCTAAATGTTTGTGCCTTCTTCCCAGAAGGCTACTTCATCCTCTGCTCCATTTCAAATCCAATGTCTCCTCCTGCTGATCTTGTGAAGCCCTCTCCATCTCTGTTTGAATGAAGGTCACCTTGTTGGTGTTAATTTGCCCCCAAGGGTGGTGTGTACCCTTTGAACGTCTTTACTTTGATCCAAGCTTTGGCCTTTAAGATAATTTATCTTTGTAATGGTTCATGTTGGCCATTGTTTGAACAATTTGTGTCAACCTTTTTGGTGGTTTTTGAATGGTTACTCTTTTTTGAGGGTTGAATGTAGGGATGCAATCCTACCTTTTGTCGTATGTCGTGTTGTTATTCCTTTGGGGGCCCAGGTCTGATCCTCATATCGTTTATTGTTGAATCATTTTGCTTTGTAAAGCAAAAGGCTTAAATATTTTGTGCCCTTTTCAAAGGTAGGATTCCCTTAGGAACCTGATTTGTTTTTCTCGTGTTTGAGGTTTTAGGAGGACTTAGGTCTGACTTCTTTATGCGCTTTATCAACGAAGGCTCATGTGTGGCCTTAAATTGTGGACAAATGTATTGTGCCACTTTCAAAAGAAGGTTTCCTTAGGAACCTGGTTTGTTTTCCTCATGTTTGAGGTTTTAGAAGGACTTAGGTCTGACTCATTTATGCGCTTTATCAGCAAAGGCTCATGTGTGGCCTTAATTTTTTTTGACTAATTGTCAGTTGTCAAATGAAGGGTTTTGATCCGCTTCATTATGTCCTCAAGGCTAAAAGAAGCAATGAGAAAAGTTAACACGAATTTTATGGATGTTTTAGTTTTGTAGGGCTCATGTGTGGCCATACGACATCCTTTCGAACATTGAACTTAATATTAAGCTCAAGTGTGGCTTTATGACACAAGTACTTCAAAATCAACCTTCTTTATTGATAGTGTAGAAAGATTTACATCATCACAAGTATGAACACTTAGTTTGCTACACCATTTTCGATAATCAAAACGAATGACTTGAAAGGGAAATAAGAAAGAAAAACTTTGCGAAATATAATGTAAGTTTTACATGTAAACCTTACGAAAGCTTGTTCCTTTCGTTGTTTGAACCAACGAGTGATCGGTTGTGTCAAAAATTGTGTAGAGTTCCTCTTTGTGGATTTCGTTTATTATATGGGCCTTACCATTCATTCGCGTTTCGTTTAAGTAAAATGAAATCTCCCACGATGTACATGGGGTGACTGCTCCTTACACTGTGGTATTTTCACAGCTTGTTTCGATAGTATGCCTTTTCAATCAAAGCCACTTCCTTGCTTTCTTTTCCTTTGGTTGCTTTCTGCACTCTTCCCCTATCCACTGTAGCTTCGATTATGGGGTTTGGTTGCTTTCTGCACTCTTCCCCTATCATCTGTAGCTTCGATTATGGGGATCACGGCTTCTGAACCATAGGTTAGGCTAAATGGCGTTTCTTTCTGGTTATTCCTTGGGAGGGTTCTGTGTATCTATAATGTTTTAGCTAGATTATCCACCCATCCCTATTAGCTTCGAGTTAGCTGCCTCTCTATGTGGTGCATTATTTCCATGTGTTTTGTGACAGGAGAAAAGGATTGTGTTACTTTCAATCCTTTACAAAGGTCTACGAACATCCCTTCTTTGAAATGTTTCTCTTCTTTTGAGCTAATTATCTGGGGTACTCCGAATATGCATACCACATATTCCCATACGAACTTTTCAACTTGTCTTTCGTTTATGGTGGTTAGGGTTTTGTTGGGAATTGTGTATTCCTAACTTAGTACCGTTAGTTCTATACTTAGTACCGCTAGTTATAGTTAGTACTGAAAGTACAAAATGTTAAGTACTGTTCAGATAGTTAGTACCGTTAGTACAAAATAGTTAATACCGTTTAAGAGATATGTATGAGATATTGTAGGAAAAGATATGTATTATCTTTTACGCGTTTTGTAAGCCTGTTAGGGTTTATCCTTGGTCTATAAAAGGAACCCTACGACATTAGAGAGATGACATTGATAACACACAAATCTCATCTCATACAATCATATCTCATAGTTAGTAATCTGTAATCATATTAGCAGATTAATAGAAATCAAAGTTTAGTATTCATTATTCTTCTTAATACTATTGTGTAGATTCCGCATATATAATAAGTATTCATAGTCAGTGTTTCTCTATAGTCAATCTGTATTTATACAAGTTGGCTATCACCCTTAGCAGGCTGCAAAGATCTGTTCAGTTTGGGACTCACAAGTGGTATCAGAGCCTGTGAGAAACTCTGAGTAAGAAGAACAAAAACAAGCTATAAACCCCTATCTTACAAAGCAATTCAATGGCTGGATCACAAGATGATATTCCACCACCACCACCACCACCATCACAAACACCAACACAACAAACTCCTCACACTGTTTCAACCATCAAACTTCCTATTCTCAAGAAGGGAGAATATGATATATGGGCTATGAAAATGGAACACTCTTAATCGCTTTCTTCTATCAAACCCTAATCTTTTACTCATCGTCGCTTATCAATTCATCAAGTATGGCTGTTCTTGAATCATTCCCTAAACACAACATAGTCGCTTACATGGAAAAGACTGATGGGAATACAGAGTTTCATGAAATTATTATGAAGCTCCATTCACTATGCTCTCACTGTAAGTCTTGTAGTCTCTACTACATTTGTTTAACAGTTTTTGGATGTCTGCTAAATCCAAAATAATCAACAATGTTAGGTATATTACTGCCAAAGTAGCTGGCATGCCTATGTCTATCTCAGAGGCATCAATAAGAAGTGATCTTCCTTTTGATGATGCTGGTGGGATAGATTCTTTGCCAAATCAGGCTATATTTGATGCTATTTAGCTAATGGGGTATGAGGGGGACCTAACTGTCTTAGGGAGCAGGAGACGGAGATTTCATATGGATTCATTTCTATCGCATTTGTAGGGAATTCAGGCGTCTCCACTGAGGATGCCAATAGACGTCGGAGAATCTACTCCTATGATCTCTAACCTTCTCTCGCAACCTCGATTAGAGGGTCTCAAGTGATGGTTCCTATATAGGCGCATGGAGACAAGGTCAGATGGACACGTTAGCTTTGATGATCTTATAATAATCTTAGAGTCGTTGAGTCTGATGTAAAGGGTTTTACTCGCATCATCCCTAGCACGCAGAATGTGCATTCCGTTTTCAGAGAAGCACTAGCAGTACTAATGATGTAGTACGCTTAGGGTGTGTTTCAATCCTTCTGGTCAAAACTTCACAATATGAACAAGCTTCAACCATATTCCTTCCTTGCAAATAAATCCATTTGCCCTCAATTATATCATGAAGTAATCTATACAGCTTGATGAAATTTTGACTTATAAGAAATGGACTTGAAATTGCAGGTGCCAGATTTCCATAGAAATGAAAAAGTTCTACAAAAGACTAGGTAGAAAGCTACAATTTGATGCCAAGGAACGTTGTTTTGCACAAAACCAAAGTCGAGTGCTTTAGTTGTCACAAGACAGCATTTGCTAGAGAATGCAGAACCAAGGGAAATCAAGAAGTAGGAGGAGAGATGCATGGAACTCTGGAAATATGATAGGAGATTACAAGAAAGGGAAAGAGGATTAGGAAGCAGAAGAAGAAGCGAAAAAGTAAGCTGAAGAAGAATCTACAAATCTGGCCTTAATACAAGATTTTGATGACTAAGCAAGAAATGAAGCTGATAGAGCTTTCTAGCATGAAATGCTTCAAGAGAAGAGAAGAGCAGTTCACTATGGAAGAAAGAGCAAAATTCCTTCATGATACATTTGCATCCCCAAAGAAGGTTTTTCTACAAAACAACAAAGATCTGCTGCCATCAGAAACAGACCACCTACAAGAACTCTGCCTTTAGGATCCAGTATGATACTTACTTAAAACATTTGGAAACAAGAACACTCAGACCTGAAGAATGAACTTTTGAAGAATACAATCTTTATATGAAAGTGAAAATTTTGATGAAATTTTCACTGTTATTGTTCCAATGAGGATTAAAGAATGATTAAGGAACTGAATAAGGAGCTAGTGATCCCTGATCAAGAAGAAGAAGTTTGTCAAGGAAGAATGTCTAACTAAGGTACCTGCTAAGCCAATTAGCAGAGCAAGGACAAAGAAGAGAAAAAAGAGGTCATATGAGATGCCTTGCTAGAAAAGGAAAAGACCACAATTAGATGTTGATAATAAATGATGAGCATAAAAAGTGTCTGAAGAATTGTTACATTTGAAGGTACATAGATAGTGAAATAATGGAGAGAAAATATGTTTATACAAGGTTGAACAATGGGTTGTGGGTATCATCTACCAGATGGAGACTGATCTTGTTTATTTACAGAGCCATGGGAACGTCGGGGGCATTCACTATCCTATTGTGATGTCCTTCATATCTTGACAGACAGATTTATTTCACTTGTATGACTTAGTGATGAAGCAGTACTTAGAAGTCACAATGGAAGGAATTGAGTTGATTCCTTTAGAGAGATTGAAGATAATGATGGAATCCTCAAAAGAAAAAATAATCAAAAGTACTTCTGGAAAAATCAACAAAATTAAGGATATTGTCACATGAGATAATATAAAGCTTGTGGAGTTTACATATTAGAGCTTGAAGATGGAACAGTCAATCTATGTTGGATTGAAAGAAGGTATACTCTCTCAAAGGATTTGATGCAAAGGATGTTTGATTTTGGATTAGAAGTGAGATAGAAAGTACGGTTGCATTAGAGGCTTGGGGTGAAAATTTTGAGTTTCAAAACTATGAGCTTAAGTGCAGAGAAGTAAAAATCGACAACCTTAAAATGGAACTAGAAAAAGTTGTTAAGGAAAGAGATAAGTTAAAAGTTAAGATAGAAAAATGGGAAGAATCATACAAGGGTCGTAATAAATTACTCAACAGTCAAATGAGTGCTAAAGATAAAAATGGTTTAGGATATGGCAAACAATTGGATGAAATGAGTAACAAGTCTGAAATTAATAGTGAGATTAGTATGAGTGTTTTTGAGGTCAGATCAAGTAATGAAGAGATCACACCAGCAAATGATAGTTTCTCTAAAGAAGATGGGTATCATGCTGTTCCCCCTCCTATAACTGGGAACTTCCTAACCCCAAGAGCTGACATATCATTTGCAGGTTTAGATGAATATGCCATTAGAAAGAAAATCATTGAGTCTAAACAATCTGAGCTTAAAATGATCTTAACAATTGGTATCAAAGCCATGTGGCTCATGATATCTAGGATCTACAAGGTTTTTGGTATTGTGTTCTTGATGAAAAAGAAGTAACCAATCTCTGTTTGGTGTATTGGTGGTTTTGGTGAAGTTGGGGTTTTCGCAACACTTAAAAGTGTTGTCTTTATACTTAAAAAAAAGACAACTATTATTATTTTTGGTCAGCCGTGATTGTTGATGTTGTAGTATGTTTCTGGTCGTCATTGAAAAAAATAGCAGGTGTCGTGATGATTTGGTAAAACCTTAATTCAAAACTAGGGTTTTGAATATTGTTGCTATTATGATGCTTATAGGTTCGTATACATCAATTGAAATCTTTACAAAACCCTAATTCGTAAAAGATGAAAAGGTGTAGAAGACACATGATTGTACTGTGATGAGATGATTCAACCAATTGTTGCTACGATTCAAGAAGAAGAGATGATTTCAAACCATCTATTTGGGTTTCTCATGAAGCTGCTGGTTATGATATGGTGTGAATGACATCATAAAGAAGCAGCATGGTGTGTTTTTGGATTCGAGGTCATATGCAGCAGGTTAGCAGTTGGTACTGATTTTGGGCTCAAAAGAAGCTTAGTACTGTTCGTATATTATTAGTACTGCCAATGGTGTTGAAGGTTAGTACTGGTCATGTTTATTAGTACTGCTCGATTAGTACTGCTAGCTTTAGAAAGTTTGTACTGCTGCGTGACTCATTAGTACTATTGGAAACTTGGTTAATGCTGCCAGTTTTAAAAAGTTAGTGATGTTGGCTTTATCATATATCGGACAGAAGAGAAGTTAGTACTGCTAGACTTGTCCGATATCGGTCAATACATGTTTTTGGAACTTGTTTGGATCTCGGACAGAACTAAATTTCTTTCAGTTTATTCTTATTGATTTATGGCTATTATTTTTGGGATTTATTGAAGATGTGATTCCAAAGACGGTTGATTATCACCTATTTGATGTTGTAGTTGAGTTTCACAGATGCGTGTTCTTATCATATCTTAAAGTGGGTGTTACACTTTAAAGATAACTTGTTCGTGCTTACAACGGTGTGACGAAGACTTGTTAAAATCTAGCAAAGGTGTGTGATTTCTCTTATGGTGCTCAATGCTCACATTTGCTATCACTTAGAATGTGTCTCATAGAAGATGAGGATTTTTATCAAGAGATTGCGGTCTACTTATATTTCACAGATTTATTTATAAGTTTGGAGTCACGTGGATAGTACAAGATATAAGACACAAGTTTAGAATATTCTACTCCTTCATCAAATTCGTTATACTCGGTTTTCTTCATCAGTGATCACTACATAGAGCCTACAGAGTTCGAGATTCAAGAGATGGTAAACATATTGGTTTCAGGGGAAGCTTATTGATTAAATGTTTAACCATCTACATGCACCACTTGCGATGAAGTGTTTCGTTACTACTGCTGATCTTTATTACTACTGCTAGTTTAAATTTCTACTGCTCATATTCATTTTTCTTATTATGCGTAATGGTGTGCAATTTAAGTATTAGAAGGCTAAATTAGAAGTTGTGGTACATGATTTGTAGATGTTATGATCCAAGTTGCATTTCTACAGAAGACCCCTATTAGATGATTACAAAAAGGGGAAGAAGAAAACAGAGATATGATTTGCAGCTTATTATGTGTGGTGACATAATCAAGGATTCTAATTCTTATCTTAAGTCAAGGGGAAACATTGAAGATTTTGTTTCATTCAGGGAGATGATTACATCTCAACTTCAGGGGAAGCTTTGGCTTTATGATGAAGTTCGTACGAGACTTTGTTTGTTTTGTCATCATCAAATAGGGGAAGATTGTTGGGATTCTTGATTTGATGAGACAAAGTGAATAAAAGAATGAAACAAGATGGAAACAAGAAGGACCAAAATTGTCATCATGAAGTTCTACAAGATGTAGAAGAAAATAAAGATTTGGTCAAAATAAGATAAGAATGAATATTAAAGAGAAGATAATTAATTGATTCTCTCATTAATATATTAATTGGTTTCCTTGTAAGCCTAGGACTCCTTATGCTATAAAAGGAGGTCCAGGCATTTAGAAAAATCCATCCATAGAAAACTAGAACTCTCCCAATGATAGTCTAGATAGTTAGATAGCAAGTCGACTGATGAGAGTCAAATAGTACACCATAGTTAGTTGGTGTAGCCCCAAATTATAGTTGGGGTAATAGGGAAACGTTCAATAAAGAAAACCTTATGATAACTTTGATTGTGTTCTTTATTATTCCGCTGCGTGTTATCAATCATTGTTATTGTTCATCCTAGATATATAAGATCTAATCAATCTTGAGCTATAAACGATCTTATCAAATCCTACACAACTATGATAGAAACTTTGTAAAATATATCAAAGATTATGCGGAATCTAATCTTTGATCAATAAGAAGAATAGACAATAGAACAGTATATTAATACGAACACTCTAACTAGTATTAGGGTTACAAAACCTTAAAGCTATAACGAGATCAAAACAAAAGATATCAAACTCTATGCCCTAGGACCTCCTTTTATACACCAAAGAGTCCTAGACGATTTACAATATATTCCTAAAACTTAGAATATTCTCAAAGATCTATTCTATAAATAACAATTGTTATCAACTAAGTAATC
>BQNB010057683.1:14811-38103 GCA_026074375.1 Tanacetum coccineum | reverse complement strand
GTAAAACAGATTGTGAAAACCGAAATTTTAATTCTATTAATACTCAAAACAGATTACAAGACTTGAAAATTGAAATTACAAGAGCTTAAAAAGGAAAATACATTTTAAACCAAAAATTACTTAAGCTACTTAAACCTAAAAAAATACAGGGAAAAAGATATTTGTGTGTGAGAAGTGAGCTTGTATTTATAGCCTTCAGAGGATTCTTCTAGGTCCTGAGGTTGTTAGACGCTCCTCTAGATCTCGTCCCTTGGATCATTACTTGGCCTTCAATCTTTAATTTCATTCGTTGGATCAATGAGTGAGCACACGGATTGTCAACGTGGCATTCCGTGTGTCAGGCTCATTGTACTTCTTTTACACTAACTTTAGTGTAAAAATTCATTTCCCCGTGTGTTTCTTTCATGACATGCGTGTCATTCCTTGTGGGATTTAGCCAATGAGAGCCTTGGATGACGTTTTGCTTTGCCATATCACTCCTTGGAACTTGAATTATGTTGCCACGTCACCAATTTTAATTTGCCCTTTGAATTTAACTCATGGTTAAACGTTAAAGATGATGAATAGTAAAAACTATCTTTCCCGCGTTTTTTACTTATAAAGGGGTGCGTTTGATTTTTTTTCTTTGACCCGGGGACAATTGGTTTGACTTTGGGGCTTATATAAAAATTTGGCCAAGGGTGTGCTTTGGGCTCGGGTATTAGGTTTTTGGATTTAGGTTTATATAAGAGTTAACGGGTGTTAACTCTTTATATATTAAAGAGTTAACACCGTTAGGGCTTAGGGACTATTTGTGAAATTAGGTTTAAACTATGAGGGCTGTTTTGGGTGTTTTTGGGAATTTTGTCTTCTTGTGGTTGACTAATATTGACCAAGGGTTGACTTTTGTTGACCTTTGATAGCATTCTCCCGGCTCTTGTACACTCTTTTCCGTCTCGTGTCCGTGTTTGTCCGGTTTTCTTATGATTTTTGCAATATCCGTACCTACACAATCATAAAGACAAAACAAGCGATATACAAGCATTTTAAGCACAATTTTGTCTTTTTAGGGCCATTTTTGATATAAAACGGATATGTGTTTTCACACATATTAATCCTTAAAAAAATAATTTTCTCACAACGTTTGTTTATTTTAAAAACGATCTCTTGAAAAGAAAATAATTACTAGATGTGTAATTTGATCATTCTCTGGATTTTGCCCTTTAAACAATCAACTTACAAATCTAAATAATCCTCAAAATTATTAATCTCTAAACCTTTTATAAATCCACAATTAATTCCCAATTCACAAATATCACTTAACAAGCACTAATAAAACTACTCACTACTTATATTAATCAAATAAGCAAACATATTAAATTCAAGCTAAATAAATCTACACTAATGAATTGAAAAAGGATAGAAAATTGAACCGAATTGAAGACCCGCAATTAAACAAAAACCACCCGATTTATTTAGCTAAAACAAATAATCAAATTCGGTCTAGCCAAATAAACCCTTAAGCTCCGCGCCTTATGAGTTGACAGGTACCAAAATCGAAACAAACATACAAACTATTATTCATAACAAATCTCATGTAGTGCTCAAATTATGACTGTTCTTGTTCTATCTAACGAAACAAAGCCCAGAAGAATTTGTATTAACCAACCAAAGCGTGGCCCAATATCAATTTTATTAACTAAGGCCCAAACTATCTAACTTGGCCCAATTGAGAATTTTTACAAACCAAGAAATACGCCTACCAATGGGGTTTAATTCTCACTTAACATTTTTTGCAATAAGCTGAACCAAACTATCTTAACTACAACGAATAAGCCACAACAATCATAAACTCTACACTATTTATTTAACAAACGAATAGGCCAAAAAAATTATATGCTAATAAAAAAAACTTATATCTAAATGAAATCCAATTAAGCTAATCCAAATTCAAACCACAAAATAAGCTACACAGTAATAGCATAATAAGCAATATCAGATTAATAAGCTATAATGATCAAAAATCAATCAATCAAAATAAGCTACTAAGCTTATTCGACCAAATAAGCTACCATGAACAACACTTCAAACCATATAAGCTATTCCTAAATCTAAAAAAACTATTGAGAAGCTTTTTGATCCATAAGAAGAGCTTTTTGAAAAGAACCAAAAGCTTATAAAAGAATAAGCTAGACGAGAGCTTATTATTCAAACTAGTTAACTAAAACTTATTTTTGAGAGAAAATTTATGAATTGACTAAACTCTTTTGAAAAGCTTATTCGATTTAACACTTTACTCAAAAATAAGCTCAGAATTAATCTGAATAATAAGCTGTAAGATTAGCTTAAGCCTCGATAAGCTTGTAAAAGAAATTAGAAAGGAGATTAAGCAACATGAAAATAAAACCTCAACTTCATTTAAACATCAATAAGCTTGTACAATATCCAAATAAGCTCACTAAATAAGCATTTACAATAAGCCAGAATTACAAAAATAAGCTAAACTAAACTAAAAATAAGCTAAAAACTTAAGAGTAAAACTAAGAAAAATAAAAGACTAGCTCCTCAGAAATGAAGGGAGGCGTGTTGATTTATAGAGTGTGAGAAGGGTCATTTTTGCCAATGTTTAAAAATCCACCGCCTCAAATTTAGTGAGCCAATCATTGGCCTTGATTGAGAGTCCCTCGAATCGTTCGAAAATGCAGAAATGATCCACTGTTTGTTGAGTGACGCGTGTACATTCCAATCGCTTACCTTGTACGCATTGATTGTCGCCGTTTGATTCATTTGTAGTAAGTTTGAAATGCAATTTGAAAGTATAACAAATTTGCTATGCCACGTGGCGTATGGAGAATGGCCAACAAAAATGATAGTGGGGAGTCATGTGACTCACTTGGATTTAATTAAAGCTCACATGAGCATGCTGCATCCATTTCACAATTCATCTCAATTTACTTTTATAGAATTTTATTCTTGTACATCCTTGCCACATGTCGAAGTTGGGTTGGTCAAGAGTGTTGTAGTGGGAAGTCACATGACTTTCAAATGATTTAATTAGAGGCACATGCATGTGACATCACCTCCCCTTATATATAACAGATTTAATCACTTTGATCTTGGGCTTTAAATGGGCTTTTGGCTTTAATAATGGGTTAAGTTAACAATGGGCTGGCCCGGCTTATTTAAATAGGTTACAGGCTGGCCCAATAAGATTCAAGGGCACCGTTGGACTCGTATTCTCGTGCTCTTTCTACTGGTATGCTCGGGGACTTTTCACGACTTCATCAGAGCTTGAGTAATAATTAGACTTGACCAAATTGAGTCCGATAATTCCTGTTTTTGCACCGTTATAGTGGTTCTTTATGGTAACTTACAAATTCAGGATAATGATATTGTAGAGGTATGTGTGATTGGAACGTTATGAAATTATGAAATTTGTTGTTAAAAGTAGTAGAATTGTTACGTTGTGGATTGTTGAGTCTAGTAAAAATGGTAGACAACTATCAACTACGAGAAGCAATCAACAAAGCAAATTTTATTCATGCTACCCCGTCTGTAAATGTATATCAAACCGAATATAATGCCACACAAATGGCTAAATTTCCTGGTAGTGGTTTTTATCAAAATTTTCCTAGTTATCAACAAATGCATAGATTTCTTGGGTATCCTATGTATGTGTCTGGATTTCCTGGGTATCCTATGCAGGATCCTCAATGTGATCAGATAATCGTAAAAAAAATAGGTTGTTGGTTCACCAAAAACCCATATGACTAAAGAAAGGGATTTGCTAGATGATGATTAATTAAGGCCTTTCGGAGAAAAAGTAATGGGTAGTGTTTTTTGGAAAAGTAAAAAGATTATCGGGGCGAGGTATGGAGTAGTGATTGTGTGGAGAGTAGTGAATATCATGAGGAGGGTAGTGAATCTGATAAGGATGCAGAAACAACACCCGTTGAGAACAACGAAACTAAGAAGGATAAATTTTAGAATATGTCTTCCCTACTCAAAATACTAGTCTGAGATATCAGCTCGAAAAAAGGTATGTGTTATGGAACATCTAGTCTTGTTCGTTTACATAATACTTTTGATGATAAAGAAAAAATAAAAATTTCTATGGTTAGAAAAGTCTTGAGAGGGATTTTCAAATTGAGTTACCCAAAATTAGACCCAAAAGGGTATATGCAAAATGTTTGGATGACACATGTTGGTTTGCTGGTTTTTTTCGAGCCTATATACCAATAGACTTTTAACAACTTTATTCGTACAAACTTTTTGTCGACCATCAAACATGCACTAAAACTTAATTCACCCACATCATCGGTAATGCTTCCCCAAAAGTACTATGGTCATTATATTGAAAGAGGTTAATGTCTGATATTAGCAAGGATTATAGGGGTGAAATGATTATGACATATATGAAGTAGGTTCAAAATTGATATTCTCATATTCTCAAGCTTGGGCGAGCTAATTTGTTATGCTTTGCAATATTACTGTTGAGAGGGGACTCCGAGGGAGTCGTTTGCCCGAACTCCTTTTGTATTGCCTCAATTTGAAACTAAAAAATCAAGGACTTATTACCACATATAGAAACTCCGATGAAGACAGATTTGAGATTTTTTTTCTGTACCTGGTGTGCTCGTATGGTAGTACTATTTTTTTACAATATAATAATATAATTATTCTTTGTATCTATTTATTATTCTATTATTGAAAGATTTTTTTATGTAGATTCGTACATTTGTGTCACACATGCGACCGTTGATTATAATAGACAGTGCACATCTTAAAGGGAAATTTTTAGTTACAATGTATCTATCAGTTGCAATGGATGGTAATAATCAGATTCTTCCACTTGCATACGGAGTGGGAAAGTCTAAGACATTTAGATCTTGGGATTGGTTTTTGGCTAAACTTAAGGAATGTATAATTGGTAAGCAAGATAACTTAACGATCATATCTAATGAAGCTGTATCCATTGCTTCGGCCATTAAGAAAGTATTTCCCAATGCATTTCATGGTCGTTGTCATCATTTGTTGATAAACTTACGTGCAAAGTGTCCTCGATTTATAATTAAGGAAGAGCTATTTTGGAGAGCATGTAAAGCATATCGGATTTCAGACTTTGAAGAACATTTTAGTAGTTTAATTAGAGCCGCTAATAAACTTGATATGATTGGTCATGAAAAGTGGGCAAGAGTTCACTTCCTCGATATGCATTATAATTACATGACCTCTAATAGTGAGGAATCAGTGAACGCATTGTATCGACGTGCCCGAAGACTCCTGATTTGTAGGATGATTGATTGGTTCATAAAATCTTTGCAGCAATGGTACTTTGAACATCGATAAACAGCAGGTGAACATATACCAAACCATGCCTATTTATGTTTTTTTTTTTAATTTTACTCACATATATTATACCATGTGAAGATGGACATAACATGAATTAACACCATGGGTGGAGGCCAAGATAGCTCAAAGAATTAAAAAATCCACCATATGGACTGTAAGCCCCGCTGCAAACTATCTTTACAATGTTGTTGATTATTACAAAAACAGGACAGTTGATTTGAATACTAGGACATGTAGCTGTGGACAATGGCAATTATTGGGTTTACCCTGTGGGCATCTTATTACTATTATGTGACATTTGCGCCAATCAAGTGCAAATGCATTTGCATTTTCATGTTTCAAGACTAGTGTTTGGAGGGCTTCATACAATAAGGTTATACACGATGTTGGGCATCCTTCAGAATGGGAGAAACTAGATGTTCTTATAACTGTCCTTCCACATATTATGGACAAACCTTAGCCGTGAAGGCCGCGTAACCGTGATCTCTTTAAATCCAAGGGAGAAGAAACTACACTAGAATCATGTACATGATGTCGTAAATGTGGACATAACCGACATTACCGTCATGATTGCCCATCAGATTTACCATCACAGGTTTTATTCTGACAACATCAAGTGTGAAGTCAGGTTCTAGCACATCAAGGAAATGTTCGAAAAGATCTCAACAATCTTCTTTGTATGAAGAAATATGATACTTGTTGTTCAAATAATACAATAATGAACACTTTTAGATACTATTGTAATTACTTTTTAAAAATATAAAATTATACTTACATATCCTTCAAGCTTCCCTTGATCTATGTAATCAACCTTTTCGCCGCCCAGGTAAAGAATATCCCAAAATCTAGTTTCACATCTCATTCCTTTACGTAAGCAATCAAGGTAACACTCTGTCTTATTATTCTCAAATTTAGTATAAATAGGATTTTTTTTCTTTCCTTTTAATCTTGCTCAAATCCGATAAATCGAAGTTTGGCTTGTCACTTTTCTCCATTCTTTTAAATTGCAAGTCCTCTTCTGTGTGTCTAGTCTCTTTGGCCGCATCTTGAGCCGCATTTGAAGCATCTAAATATGTATGTATGGTATCCTTCAACGGCTTTTGTTATATAAGAAAACAATAAAATTACAAGTTAAAGACCATTATTATATATTAAAGTCAGTCAACGATTAAACAAATTGTTTAGTGATATATACCTCGGTAGTCGTCATGGGTACCGACATGGTCGTATTAGATACTGGTGGTGGTATGGTCGAACGCCAAAATTTACGTGAATAAGCCAACATCGGTGACTTAAACTTTAATGGAGTGTGTCTGCCACTTAATTTGCGTCGGTTAGCCAACGAGAGAGATTTTTGTGCAGTCGGCGCCGGTGTGTAGGTGGGTGACGTTATTGTGACGGTCCCATGTGATATGTATTGATGGTCCCGGTGTCTTGTATGCTTGGTATGTTTCATTCGACCGACTTCCAAAGTCACGTGCATCACTCTACAAATCATATAATAACAAATTATTAATAGCAAACAACAAATTCCTAATGAACTAGCATTAACAAATAAAATACCTTCAACGCAAGCAATTGAGACTCTAAAGTATCAATAGTACTCTGTAACTAGAAACGGTCTGAGTGAGAGTAGTAACACGTGCATCACCCTACAAATCATAAAATAACAAATAATATATTACTAATGAACATTTACAATACCTAAGCAGTTCAATCAAATTAGTAAAATACAAACTAAAATCAGCTTTACTCTTAAAAACTAACAAAGACCCATGAAGCATTCATCGCTTAACAGCTCAAAACAAGATACAAACTTTATAACAAAATCAAGTAAAATTTATAAAATTACAAAAGCGTTTAGATCAAATTAGTACAAGATTATAACTTTGTTGCAAAATGAATAAAACCCATGAAGCATTTAACAATCAGTCGCTAAAAAATGCCTAAAGATTCAAATTTTATAATAAAATCAAGCAAATTTGTTGCTTACAGCTTAATCTTACAAAACTAAGAAGTTACCAATATAACACAAAAACCATGAAGCTTTAAGCGAATAAGTAGTCTAATATGCATAAAATTATGTCTATAAAACTACAAAAGGATTTGGATCAAATTAGTACAAACTAACAAATACTCACTAAAGATTACAACTAAGCACCCAACAGCTTAATCTTAGAAACTAAGAGATATCCACTATAGATTATAACTATATAACAAAGACCCCTGAAGCACTAAGCAAATAAGTAGCTAAAATGGGAAATAAAGATATGCACTTTATATAAAAAATCAATATATTACTAATGAACTAGAATTTACAAATAACATACCTCCAATGCAAGCAATCCAGACTCTAAAGTACCAATAGTACCCTATAAACTCAAAACAATCTCAGTGAGAGTAGTAACACTGCCCTCCAATGTAGTAATTATTATCATCAACTGGTCATATGTAGGGTCCTGAAATGATGGTTGTGATGAACCTCTCTTCCTTTTCTTCTTCTCCTTCTTCTTCTTCTGCACCTGCTCACTTAGGTCGTCTTTTTCAATCTCGAGTGTTGCTCATTACACCCTCACTCAGTTGAATACATGGTTTACCTTCAAAATACGCCATACATAGGCCTTCTACCACTTGTCTTCGCTTCGGCTTTAGTAGGTGTTATGCTCTTCAAATGGTGGGATCCTAACTTGTCAAAGACGAACAAACGTACGGACCATTGATGTTGCTGTCGGTAGGGTTAATATGATAATCAAGTTTTAAATTTATATTTAGCCGACAAACCTAAAACAACACTTTAACGAGCAGTGTACCTGGTCAAGATGGAGTTTCGCGGTAAGTAGGGTGTCGAACACTAAGAGTGAAACAATAATCTTATATTCTATTAGTATTTTAATTAGTCCTAATTAGTCTATGTTAATTTTGATTATTGGTTAAACCTATGCTATATACGTTATCTAATGATATAGTGGGTTTTCTGCCTGAGAGACTAACACAGGTTTGGTGGTGACAAATATCAATTCGATACACAATAAACATAAAAGAAGAAAATCAGAAATGGAAAGACGATACATCGCCAAATGATAGAAAAACTGTATATTTGCCATATAAATCCAGTTCAACGTTGGTTGGTTTACTATGTTTTAGTGCAATGATTTACTTATCTCAAAGCGGCATATCATTCTTAAGACTTAGGCGGGACATCATCCTAAGACCTAGACATGATTAATCCTGTCACAATTAAAGCATCCGCATAAAGCATCCTTTAGTTTAATTAATAATCTATCTTAGGGAATCAAAGTAGTTGTGATCCTGTCAAAACCCTAGCCGATCGGGACTTTACCCACTTATTGTTTGACGGTGTTTTATATACTGGTAGTCTACTATTCGAGTCTTTACCAATTAATTAAGAACATACTTGTTGAACCATAAACGGGTCACCTACCGGTCCAACTAATCTCATAATTGAAAGGTAAAGATAGAACGTTATTTGTGATCCTATCGGTCCAGTAATATAAAACATGATATGGAGAGCTATCCTGGTATCTAAATTACTTTTTTGGTATCACTAGACCCAGTTAAATGATAGGTCGCATATTCAAACACATAAACAAGTATGAGGTGATAAACATAATTAAACAATCAACGATTAATTAAGAAATCAATTTTAAAACAAACCAAACATTAAGCTTTCATTAAGATGGCTAATACCCGAAGGTATTAGCCCACAACCATTGTAATTATACAAGCGTAATCAAACAATTAGAATCGAACGATTAAGAGAGTAAAAATTACACGATGTCTTCTATGGATTCGTGATCAATGCTTGACCTTGGTGGCTGTTCTTCTCTTCTAAAATTCATCTTCAATGAGTATGGTATAAAGAATATGATATTGCACTCTAAAAACTCATTTTTAAGTCTTCTATTTATAGTGTCTGAAAAAGACTCGATACGCCGTATTTGGCTAGGCCAATACGGTGTGTAGGGCTGGATTCCTTGGCGTATGCGCTACGTTCTCAATCAATCAGTGATATCATTCCCAATTTACATTTATTACTGTATCTTCGAATAGTTATCTTCATGGATACGGCGTATAGAAGCAAAGTGATACGCCGTATTGGGAATTGGTCAAACGCGCTTTCTTGTGAAGTTGAGGCGCTGATACGCCGTATCTTTTTTTGCTGGATACGGTGTATTGGTCAAAAAATCAGCAATCTTAAAATGTCTTCGTTTTAGCTCCAAATTATGTGCCTTTTAGCTTATCTTCACAAAACACTCCTAAATTACTGCATTTATAAACTTTAAAGCAATTAAGTACCAAATCTTGCAATAATTATATAAAAAGTGGCACAACGACATGTTAAATGATATTATAAAGTGACGTTATTTGATGTCATCAATTATCCCCCTACTTGAATCTTACTTGTCCTCAAGCGGACTTTAGAAAAGTTTTGAAAATGTATCCCAACCGAAGTTAAGGATTTTTCTGTTTAAGCATTGTTTTGTTATAATCACCTGTACATAACCAAGCTCTTCACGAAATATGGAAATAAAAACACTCAGATCACTCAACTAATCTAGGGTGCAACATTTAATTGGTACGCTCATTTGCTCGGTCATGATTAGTTTCATATCATAAGCTTGGCAAGGATACACATCTCCACCGCTAGAGCTAAGAAGGAACAAGTCAAAAGATAAATTGGGTTAAGAAGGCTTAAGGTTGATCATTCCACAATCTTTCACCATAAGTACCACACCAACAAGGCAGCTGAATCGTACATACACGGCTGTAATGATAGAATAGACATGTATGATTCGATCGCATCCCCGTTCATGTTTAACTAGCGGTTAGGATGAAGAACGATATAGGGCAGGGAGCTTCTAACTTTCACCGAAAGTCGTCATCCAACAAGGCAGCTGAGACATGCATACATGGCCGTAACGACGGAATAGACATGCATGCTCGAACAAGTCCTCGTTTGAGTAGACACTAAGGTTAGTTGCTAGAAAAGGGAAGTAAAATGGGTGTTAAGTAAAATTCACAAAACAAATAGATTAAGCCAACAAATAAGGTACGGTTGCTAGTAACTTTCCCCTGACCGTTCCATGACAAAGACTCGAACATATAGACAAACGCCTCGATCACAGAAATGACAAAGACAACCTAAGTTGGCGTTCCCATAACGGTCAACTTCCCTTACATCTCGTTCTTTACATACTTTTACATAAGTGGTGATATCAACCACTTTTTACATCGTTGATTTTTGTAACATATCAACGAATAATCGATCCTTCCAAATGATTCCTTTGGTATAAACTTCCTTTGAACCGACTATTTTTCTTCCATCTTTTTTTTCAACAATACATCATAAATCTCGGTTTGGTTTCACCGTCTTCACTATCATAATTCATCCGGATAATCTTTTCCTTGTAAAACTTCTTCTTCGGACATGATTCATAATCGCGAAAGTAGCGAAACTTACGAGCTACATATTTTTCCCATTGCATTGTGCAATTTCCCGACCATTACAGAGATAGAAAATTTTTACATTGACACAGGAAATACAAAACTTTACACGAAAGCAACTAGCAACATTGGTAACATAGGCTTAATCTACATGGTAGGCTAAGGTGCAAAGGTATAACGAAACATATAATATGGTGTAGAAAAAGAAATGAATGGCTCAACAGGTTGTTCTAGGGGATTTTACTCTAAAAATGAGAGTAATCAAGGGTTACACGGGAGTTAACTAA
Source organism: Tanacetum coccineum (assembly GCA_026074375.1). Taxonomy (NCBI): domain Eukaryota; kingdom Viridiplantae; phylum Streptophyta; class Magnoliopsida; order Asterales; family Asteraceae; genus Tanacetum; species Tanacetum coccineum. Next base: position 27,019 of record BQNB010057683.1, on the reverse strand, counting down.
CCAGTGTGGATAGTTAATTTTATGACATGTAGGCTATTTGGTTAAATCCTAGAAATTTATCAGTTGAACATGTTCTTCCATCTAAATCCATAGTACTAATCATGGCGGTCTCGAGTGATATACCAGGCCAAGTTCTAAAGTCCACTACATCACCGGCACACTCATAATTTTGTGGAATTTTGGTAGACAGTTGGAAACGGAATAGGCTTAATTCTCATAATATGTATCAAGGGTTATAGTGCGCTAGGTAATGTAACTAGTGATTTTTACAAAAGTTATGCTGAAATTTTTTAAATTTTGACCGTTTTAAGCACTTTGCATGTTATTTTGTATAAAAGAAGACAAGTACGTTCTAATTCTCCATCCCCCACTTAAATTATAAAACGTCCTCGTTGTATAGATAAAATAATTAAATAATAAGGGAAGATAGGATATAGAACAGAAAACTCTCTAATGTTTTTGCTCGTGATAAAATCTCAAGATTGAGTCCTTGAGCAATAAGTGTGTTGATTGAGGATTCAGCATGCCAGGATAAGTTTCAACACATGTCTTTGTTAGCATATGTCCATTTCATTGTTTCAGCAAGGTCTCGTAAAAAGATGTGACGACAAGTGCTAAATTCTATCTGCGACAAGGTTCAAGAATACAATTAAACACACAACTATACAAGGATCAATATTCCGTATCCCAAACTGTAGGATACGCTGTATTGTTCCTGTAGAAACAATTAAATTACTAGAAATTAAATATTAAGTTTTAAAAACTAATAACGTCCAGACAGCTCAATACGCCATATCAAAGGTCGTTTCGATACGCGTATTGAGTGTCGGTATAGACATACTCGTGCTACAAATCAATTTAAAATGCGAAAAACAATTAAAATGACCGGGTTGTCTCCCGGGAAGCACTTTTGTTTTAGCTGGTCTTTAAGTTTGACCTTTTTCTCCTTTCTCTTTTCACTTGTATGGTTTCGGGATTTTAAACCTGTAATCGATCAATGATTCGTGCTGCTGAACTTACTGACAGTCTTAGTTTTGTCACACACAAATAAACGATCATCATATAATATACATCAAAAAGAAATCGGTAATCACAGTGGAAAAAGTGTAATATATAGTACAGATCAACAAAAGATAACAATATAAAGGGAAAGAGATCAAGGGTCAGGCTGAGTATCGGTATGAGGGGCTGCGGAGGTGCTAGCATCGCCTATCCTCGGCCTAACATGCCTCTGGAAGGACAACCATGAGGTACCTATGAGTGTGCTGTCGAATGGCTGATAAGTCTGGCCGTTGGCGTCCATAAGCTGTGTCATTCAGGTGATCAGCCAGGTGGAGTCTCTAGACTACTCCATGGTTAGCTCTCGACAACGTCCTCAGTAAAAGCTATGAATTCACCGCCGTAAGTCGTGCACCTCCTCCTCGACTGTCTCTATCCTCTATGACATAGTCTGGTGCTAGGGAGCTGGTGGAGGTGGTGAAGGTGCCTACGTTGGTACCGGAACTCTTTGAGATCCTTCTCGGCTTCTCAGACCATGCCTCATCCTGCTCTTATGGGCACCAGAGCAGGTTGCCTTGCTGCCTCTTCGGTCCCTAGGTACCCAAGCCCACTGATATGTGTTTAATCACATATCATTTTTTCTTAATAAAATGAGCTTAAAAGACCAAAAATACATGAAAAATGCATTGTATATGTGTATTTTCTGAATTTTGTCTTGCAGGTAACAGATATATCATTAATGGACAAAAACAATGCCACAACGGACAAAACTGGGCACGAGAATGGAAGAGCGTGAGAAATCAAAGCCGAAGGCGTATACATCCTTAATGGGCCAACCAATACCTATTTTATTAGGCCGGGTCAGCCCATTAACTTTGTATCTATACAAAACCCTTAGCCTAAATTATAAGCCTTATCCAATCCAAATCCAAACAGGCCCAAGTCAAAGCCCAAACACCAATACCATTTCTTTGGTCAAAGTCCAGAGGTCATACAATGTTGGGAATCTTTTATTGGTGGGATCTTCTTTTTCCCTCCCTATCTTTTTCACCTCTAAACGATAACATAGGGTAAATTGCATCAACCCACACACATCTCTTACACCTTCTAGAATCCCCTGACACATCTGACATAAAAGTAATCCACGCTGGTGATTCTATGCATTTTCATTGGTTGAAGATACGTGGGGGAGATCCAAAGGTGAAAAGAGATGATTGGGAGTATTGTTTAAGATTAAGGGCCGGGATTAGAAGCTTGGGAACGCTCCTCAAGTCCTAGAAGATTCTGCTCAACACTATATATAGAGGGAAATCACACAGTGTGATCCATCTAGAATAGGAGTAGGAGTAGTGTAGATTTACTGCTTATTTTTTTAGCTTATTTTATGTTTTTCTGTCTTTTTAATATTGTAATTTCATTTTAAAGCAATGTAATCTTTCAAAGTTTAATGAAATTTCAATTTCCTTAAAATCTGTTTTACATTCAGATTTACTTTCATGAATTAAACTTCATATTATGTTCGGATATTAAGTTCTTTTACTTATAAAGCTGTTGTTTATCAAGTCATTTCACTAAATCAGACCTTAAATACTCATTTACCTTTGCTTATTGTGGATTGCTTAATATGGGATGATAAGCCAAAAATGGAAGGGCTTATTGGACTTTACCAGCTTGTTTTCAACAAGCTGGAGCTTCTAGATTAAGCTTTTAAAAGCAAATATTGTCCTTGTTTAAGCAAAGACCAGGTATGTTTTCATTTTCATGTTTTTTACCTTAAAATCTATTTTGCTTATTAAACTGCTTATTCACTTGCTTATTTCTGCTGATTATTGCTTATTAGTCTTATTAGATCTTATTAATGCTTATTAGTTATAATTTTTAGCTTATGAGTCATTTAAATGGTGTTTTCATATAAACTACCTTAAAAATTACCTCAAAACTGCTTATTCTAGTTTGCTTATTTCCTGTGCTTTTTTTGTGTTTTTGATGCTTAATTGTCCTTATTTCAGCTTATGTTTTATCCATTTTCACTTTTTGAATCATTTTACAACCTGTTTTAGCTTAAAAATGCTTAATCTGATCTTAAAGGGGTGTTTGGATAGCAAAATTAAATGGTAATAATATGTGTTGCCGTTGGTTTTAAATAAGCTTATGGGATAGGTTTAGTTAAGTCTTTAGTATGTTTAATCTCTGCTAGATTTTAAGTAGTTCTTAACTGTTTATTAGTTTGATTTATTAATGTTTGCTTAATGTGTGGTATTTGTGTTTAAAAACTGGTTTTAGTGCATCACTTTAAACCTGTTATGAGTCAATTGCTGTTGGATTAAAAGTTTTGGTTCAAAATCAGTCAAGCTTGCTAGTATTAGGATTGATCTTAAGTCAAAGTATGTAGGTCATTTGTAGTTAGCATTAAGCTGATTTTAGATTAATAGTTGTTAAAATAAGTTCATCAAGGTCTGTTCTCAATCTTTTTTAAGTGTTTAGCTTGTCAAAAGTACTTTTGAGTCTTAAATTTCAAGCAATAAGTTGTTTTTTATCTTTAAAAAAAGCCAAAAATAGGTAAGTGTCTGTCATTTTCATTTTCCCTTTTCTAGTTTATTTCCTTAAATGTTTAGCTTAATTTTAGCTTATTTGAGTCATTAGAGTAAAGGTCTTTATCTGTTTTTAGTTTATAGCTTATTTCAAGTGCTTATTTGATCTTATTTTTTGTTTAAAATTTAGTCAAAAGTCCTTTAAAAAACCTCTTTTAGTCCACTGTCTTAATAGCTTTTTAATGCTTGTCAGCTTATTTGTTGGCTTATTTCCTGTCAAAAGTGCTTAGTAGGCCAAGATTAGAATCAGTTTTCAGCTTATTAAGTATCTTAATTGCTTATTGAGTCCAAGAAGTCCATTCAATGTTTAGCTTAATATCATTTAGTTTTATTCCCTAGTGTCATTTTTATTAGCTTTTTCCTAGCTTATTTTTAAGTTTTGTCAAAAATTTCATTTATTAAAGTTGTTTGTTTTTGCTTATTTTATAGCTTTTGCAAAAAGAAAAACAAAAAAAAAATGTTTTTTACAAAAAGGAAGTCACAGGTTTCGAATCTATGACCTTCCCTTCACACACCCAACACCTCAACCACTGCGCCCTTGGGTCTTTTTCGTGTACTTCTTTGCACCATTAAATTGTTATAGTCATTTTTAGTTTTAAGCTTATATTACTTATTTGCTTTTTATCTGCTTATTCTTTTACCCAAATTTCCAGTTTTCATTATTCATAGATTTTAAATAAGTCAAAGTATTTTTCATAAATTTTCAATAATTAGTTTACTATTTTTAATATTTTATTTAGATTAAATATGTTTTTAATTCATAAAAAATAAAAAAAATATAATTTCTTTTTCAAAAATTATTTTAATACATTTAGGTTTTATAAATTTGCAATTTGAGTTTTTAGAGTTTTAATTTGTCTTATTTGGTTAATTAGTTTGTTTTAGTGTGCCTTAATTGTTTTTTTAATGTCGTTAAGTTTTTAATTTGCCTTAATTATTAGTTTAGCTTGCCTTTATTTGCTTTCCCGTTGCGTTAGTAGATTTAGATTCTAAAATCAAATCTTTTATGACATTCAAGCTCGATTCCCGACATAATCGTGAATTTCCATTCACCTCTCACCGAGGAGAACGATACCCGTGTTGATTACTTATTATTCTTTCCTAAGAATAATTTGTATGATACTTAGCTTACGTATATGTATTTTATTATATATATTTTTATATACTAAATATTATTATATTATATATATATTATATATAATATATAGTATATATTTTTATATTCAGAGGGGTTTTGATACGATATCAAAATGGCGCCGACACTACCTGATGAGGCCGGGGTGAAGAGGTTGGAGGATGTTTGCCAGGATTGTTTGTATCGAGCTTGAGATCCTTTCCCGTGAAAGTTTTTGTTTTATTTTTTTTTAAAAATACTAAAAATATTTTACACTTCTATTCTTATTTTCTTTTATTTTAATATTGAAAAATAACCGTTTGTTAATTGTCGTATCGGCTCACCTTTAGATTACAAACTTTAAGAGAGGTATACGGAGGGTTGATCCTACGAACTTCGACCCGAAAGGAGAAAGTTTTTAAAACGCTTCGCGCTTACCCGCTCCTCCGCTTCTTTGTGCGTTTTCTAGAGAGCTACCGTGCACTATTGACTTTCGGTTACCAAAAATATTTTTTTAATTTCTTTTCCTTATGTATTATTTGAAAAATCTATAAATATTCTTTCTATCCTTTTATTCGTTTAATTCTCTATTCTCTTTAACCTTCTTGTATCGAATTCTTCAACATGTCTTGGTTTTCAAGATGCTCGTGGTGTGGAGATCCATTTAATGCTGGAAATTTTCGGCATTGTACCAATGTGAGTTTTGGAGACAAATTTGTTCATAACCCCGATCCCATTTCAAATGATGAAACACCCAATTTTTCCTACCCACCTCCTCTTATTCATTTAATTCTTATCTTCTTTATCCTCTTATCAGTTTAATTCTTCGACATGTCTTCGTATAACCATTTTGGTTGCTCGTGGTGTGGAGGTCCGTTTAATGGTGGAAACTGTCCGGGCTGTAGCAATGTAGGATCCGGAAATGAGTTTGTCTATGACCCAAATCCTTATTCTTATAATGAAACACCGAACTTCTTCAACCAACCTCCACAGCCCCAGTACGAGACATACTCGTGTGAGTTATGTGGGAACGATTCTCACTATGGTTTTGATTGTCCGCCACGGTTACCGCTTGTCTATGAGCAGGAACCGTGCTACAATCAAAATTTTAGTGATAATTATTATCCACAAAATTCACCGAGTTTTTCTCAACAATATCTTTGCTGTGAAAACTGTGGGGGTCCTCATGAAAGTTTTCAATGTCAACCGATGAATCAAAACCACTTTGAGCATAATTCTAACTATTCCGGTTTTGACCAACCCCCGCAGTATTCCATCAATCATCAAGAAGATCTTAATCAGCAAAGGATAAGTGATGTGCACGATGGATGGGATAAACTAGAGGAGTCATATAATGAAATTTTCAACATGGTGCGATCATTTTGTGAAATGGTAATTCAACGAAAGCAGGCGGCTAAAATTAGTATTCATACTCCCGAGCCTTCGAGACATTTCAATTTTACTTGCGATGATGACGATGATGATGAGGAGTATTCTATTCCTTTAAAAGATATGCCTCAAATTTATCCGTCTATTGCTCTCGCACCCGTGTCTTCTATTATGGAGCCCGAGGATTCTCTCATAATGGGGAATGAGGAACTTAGCACTATTCCTGAAAAGGAATCGGACGAATTCATAAAGTCCAGTGTTGAGGACCTTATTCCAATCCCAAGAGAGTCCGAGGATACATCCGGTAGTGATAGTGAGAGCGTTTTACCTTCGAGTGATGATTTCTCTCCCATTTTTGAGGAAAAATCCGTGACTTTCTCTAACCCTCTTTTCGATTCAAATAATGATTTTACCTCTAGTGATGACGAGTCACTATCCGATGAGGACGTTCCGGAAGATGTTAAAATTTACTCGAACCCTCTTTTCGAATTTGACGACGAATATATCTCTAGTGACGTAAATCCTCTTTTTGATGAGGTGTTAGAGGACATCGAGTGCGAGGATTCTTATGATTCCAACCTTGATGAGTTGACTTTCCTAGTCACACCTCTTTTCTGATTTTAATGAGGATGAGTGTCTCGCTCCTAGAGACGACATTGAGCTTTTACTTCACCATGATCCGTCTATAAGCATTGTTTCCATTCTCGAGGGATTCATCGATGAACCGCCTCTCGAAGAGAATGATGATTTATTTGATTTGGAATCAAAAGAAAATGATTGGAAGAATATTTTGTACGATGCTCCAACTGATGATTTGATTATCAAGGACAAAGTTTTCGACCTTGGGATTTACGAGAAGAGTTTTTCTCTAACATTTGTGAAGTTAATCTTCTCCTATCCTAGTTGTGGATAGTGACTTCTATATGAGAGATCGACTTATTTCTTGCTACAAATGACTCGATGCTACCGGGCATTGAGAACGACGATTATGACTCGGAAGGGGATATTCGTTTTCTTGAAGAATTGCTTAATAATGATTCCCCTTCCCCTTTCCTGAAAATGAGTCATCTAACCTTGATCATTTTAATGATCCGTCACCTTCTTGTCCTCCTCCGAAACCACCAGATGTTGAGTTTTGCTTTAATTTTGAGCCCGATACGGGTGTTTTGACAACCAAAGTGATGAAGGGTATTTCTGAACACCATGTTCTTATGCCTAATATTTTGCCCTCCCTTCCCAACCTTGATCCGGATTTGGACTTCACTCCTTCTCATGATTCCCTCGGATCCGGAAACAAGATTTTTGATCCGGGGATATTCATTGAAGTCCAATCCGAGAGACTTTTATCAAGGGATGAATTTTCTATTTCATTCATCCGTGATCCTCTTTCTCTAGTGTTTGACACTTTGCTTTATTTTCATCCGAAAACGAGGACAAAGTGTTCAATCCTGGTATTCTCATTTCTCCTCTCTTATCTCATCGGGGGCGAAATCACTTCTAATTTTTATAAGAGCCCAATGATGATTTCTGGAGGGACATCCTGACTTTATATGTTCCATTTCTCCATTTCTATCCCCCTTGACCAAATCAAGTGTGGGGGATCGAGTCAGGCTTAAGACTCGGTGAACAAAAATAAGCGCTTCTCGGGAGGCAACCCGTGTCTTTTCTTCTTTCTATTTTCTTGATTAATAAGATAGTGTGTGATTTTATAGCCTAAGTGTGGCGGCGTGTTTCTTTCTATGGTATGTGGTTTCGTTTTTGCAGGATTCCTTAAGATCATGAAGACCTGTGCTTGTTTTCAATCCTCCAATCATCTAGGTCTTCGATCTTTTTACTTATTTATGGAATCCCTCATCCCTGATCATGTATATATATTTGTTTCCCCTTTCACACTTGGAATTTTTTTGCATTTGCCTTTCTTCATTCATAAGTGTGGGGGTATAAACTGGTTATTTTTGAACATTGAGGCCTATGTTCAATTATAAGATGTGAGGGATTTCTATCGAAATGTGATCATACTTGTGCCTATTTGTGTTCCCACGCAACCCCGTTTTGACCAAAATTTTAAATTTTTTATTGTTTTATTATATATATATATATATATATAAATGAAAAAAAAATGATAAAAAAATGATGAAAATATTAAAATATATAAAATAAGTAGGCCCGTGAACTAGGTAGCTTTGACTTGACGAGTTTTAAACTTAGCTTTCTCCTTAGCTTTTTGATATGCGTTTACTCAACTTTTAAATTTTTGCAAAGAACGAAATATGATAGAGTTAAATATAAGTTAGATGCTAAGCGTGGAGTAGTTGGAACTCTTTAGAACTTATAGATGTTAATTGTGGCTTTTTACTCCCACCAGCTTAATAAACGCTATATAATTGTTGAATAAAATAAAGTTGCTTTAGGTTTTTGCGTTATTAGTTTAAATCACTTCGTAGAGATTCCTTCTGGTGAAAGTAAGGTACACATCGAGGTTTTGTCAGTGTTGTGGGGAAATAGACTCCTGGACCATGGTCGGCTCGCATACCGATGTGGCAGTTGTTAAAAGACCACGGGACTTGAAATTTGGCTATAATAATAATTATGTAATAAACTGAAGCCGAAATAAGACCTTCTAGATCATGGTCGGCTCGCATACCGATGTGACAGTCGTTTAAAGGGTGGAGGAAAGAATAATAATAAAACTGTGGGCTGATAAAAGTTTACTGCATCTTGCCGATCACTACGATGTTGCAGTCTTTCAAATAAGGCACATAGTTATAATAATCCGAGACTGATAAAAGTTTGTGTGCATCTTAATATAACCTAAAGTATTTGATTTCTTTTAAAAAAACCTATATAGGGGCCGGTTTTTAAATAAAAAAATAAATATATATTTTGAAATTTTTGATTAATTAGATTATTTGCTTTCCTTTTTAGTTAAGACATATCTTTAAGAGATAAGTATTAAAGGTTTAGGAAAGATTTTGTGTAATATTTTAAAAAAGGTAAAAAAAATATATTGCCCCCGCCCCTTTGACCCAATATGGCCGGACATATTAAGGTGTGGATACACCAAAATCAGTTATTTTTAGAGTTTGGTTTAAATTGGGAATTAAGTGTAAAGAAAACTAGACAATATCTTTTATTTTTGCAAGTAAAATATTTTGTCCTCATCCCCCCTTCTCCCCATCCTTATAAATTCGGTCCCCTCTCTCTCATTCTCATCATTCTCTCAAATCTCAAAATTCTCTCTTCCAATTTGTGTGTAATCCGCCATTGAGGGTCCAAGCAAAAAAGAAGAATAGGTGATTCTTAGTGTTTTTCCTAGCTTTGGTGAATTGGTGTATCATCTTTTCCATTCTTTTGGTGTAATTCTTGTAGTGTGATTGTGTTCATCTCATCTCTCCATCCTCCATTGGTAATTGATATGTGCTAAAACACACATCATTTGTACCCCGAAAAATGCTAATAAACTGACTAAAACACTAAAATATGAGTAAATATGTTGCAAATATGTTTGTATTGTGTTTTTATGTCTTACAGGTACAAAGGATTGAAAACAAAGCAAAAACGGTAATTTTCGGGTGACTTTCGACTACGTTTTCACGTTTATCGAGGTCGAAACGAAGTCGTTAATATTCATCGATCACACCATTGGAAAGAGCGCGAAATTACAAGTCCAACGGTACCGGCCTTTCATATTTGAACCTTTTTATTTTGAACATTTTTCGCCATTATTGGACCTTTTATAATAAATGAACCTGCCTGGCAAATTAAAGGATTATATATTAACTTTGGTATAATATAATTGAAACGCTGTCTAGCGCAGTTGGTTTCGTTGGGAGAGTTAAATCTCAAACCAACAGGTCCCAAGTTCGATCCTGGAGAGGGTTTATCCCCCTCACGACCCGACTCGACCCATTACCAGACCCGACTCGGCCCATGACCCGACCTGACCCGGTCCATGACCCGGTTGGCCACTACCAGCGGTTGACCACCGTTGACCGGTGGTCCGGCGGTTGTTGACCGGTGGTCCGACGGTGGTCCAAGGATGGTCGGCGGTGGTCCGCCGTCGTTGGCCACCGTTGACTGCCGCCGTTGACCGGTGGTCTGGCGGTGGCTCCGGTGACGGCTGGCAAGCCACGTGGCACCACTCAGGTGGTGACACGTGGCATTCTAATGATTGCTAATCATATGTTGCAGGTAACTGACATGTCAGTCCTAGGTACGAGGTGGCATGCTCGGGTGACGGCTGGCCAATCATAGACTGACACGTGTCACTCTGCGTGTGTCAGTCCGAGGTAGGCGTGTGCCAGTACGAGGTCAGAGTGCAAGGAATCCGTGCCAATGATTGGCGTGGTGATTAAGCTATGATTAAGTCGGTGGTGATGCAAAATGATGAAAATGCCCCTGTTTCTTGGGATGTGATTGGCTATACACCTGAAATGACGAAATTACCCTCCCACCACTTGGGCTATAAATACAATCACGCAGCAGCAGTGTTGGAGTTAGTTTTTTTTAGCTTATTTTTTCACATAGTAGTTGTAGTGTAGTTTTAGGAGTAGAATAGTTTAGCTTATTTTAGCTTATTATTGTAAAAGCTTTTTAGCTTATTCTCAACTTATTGTATTGGCTTATTTTTCATGAATGAAGATGTTGATTTTAAGGTTGGTTTTTATTAATGCTTATTTACTTTTTTACTTTTCTTTATGCTTATTCTTTTACTCTTTCTCTTCTTTTGCTTATTTCTAAATAAGCTCATGCTTATAGCTTATTCTTGGATCCCATTTCTTAAGCTTATATTCTAATAAGCTACTTCCATAGCTTATTTAGACTAGCTTATTTTATATTGTTTTCGATTTAGAGCTTTTCGAGTGAGCTTATTTTAGCTTATTTTTTATTGCTTATTATTTTTCTAGCCTATTGTTTTTAGATCTAATCCTTAAATATACCCGTCTCTTGTTCACTTGATTGAACACCTTGGTTTCGGGTGGATTAGATCTAAAAATAATAGATCTTGTCTTTTTAACTTATTTTCTAGCATAAAGTTTGTTGCTTTTAGCTTATTTGATTGAATCTAAGCTTATAGATCTATTATTTCATCTTTTAATCTCTTTTTTTTCTTTTTTAAAAGTGCTTATTGTTTGATTAAGCTTGATTCGAATGCTAAAAAGGGTGTCATGAGTCTCCTACTCGACTTAATCATTAAGTCTTGAGCACCTTTATCTTCGAGAGCTTATTATTTAACTTAGTTAGTCATAAAGTTCTAAACTTTACTAGTTTTTCTTATAGCTTATTAAGCTAGGGCTTATTTCAAAGGGTACTTGTAGCTTATTTGAAAAGTGGCTTATTTATAAGCTTATATTCTTCATCCTTTCTTCAAAAAAGCCTTGATAGCTTTTGAGCTTATTCTAGTTTTTATTTCAAAAGTAGTTTTTTTAATATATAGATTTAATCTAGTTTTATTTTTAAAAAATTTAGTTTTCAAAATAGCTTATTTTTTTCTAAAAAGGTTTTTCATCTTATTAGCTTATTTTGTCCTAACTTTTCATGTCATATTTCTTATTTCATCTTTCTACATCTAAAAGCCGGAGCTTAAGGGTCTTATAAGGTTGATTAATAGATAAAGTTTTGATCTTTATAGTTTTTATGAAAGTAATTAGTAGATAAAGTTGACACGTTTATTTGCTAATTAGTGAAGTAGAGCTTAAAAGTGATAAACTTATTTGTTTATTAAGTTTGTAAGATCGGGTGGTATTCGTTTAATTACGGCTCTTCAGTTCGGGTTCTATTTTCTAATCTCTTTTCAATACTTAGAATAGTTTTATTTTATCGTTCCATAATATATTTGCGTATTTGATTTTTGCCATGCTTAGTGTAGATTTATTTTTTCGTTAAATGCTATGTTTGTTAAATTGAATTTCGTTATGAGTAGCGAGTAAATTACTTGTGTCTGCTAAGTGATTGGTGATTTGAAATTTAAGTGCGGTTTTAAAAAGGTTTAAAAAATTAATAGTCATTAGAAATTTACATACCGTCATTTACTTTTAATGCAATTTAAATACTTGTCATTTATTTTAAAAAGCATTTTACTTTACTTGTCATTTAATTTCTTGAAACTTGTTTT
>BQNB010057683.1:0-14000 GCA_026074375.1 Tanacetum coccineum | reverse complement strand
ATTTACATGGTATTACAAATTAACACCATTTGTGTATTTAAGTTGTATGTATTAAATTAGTAAAAGGTCAAAGTTGTAACATAACCCGCCCAACGGGCGGGTTCGGTTCATAATTTTTTTAATAGAGTTGACGCGCATCATCAAGTTTGAAGCAGATTATGAGAAGTTCTATCCTTGTACATCTTAACAACACCACGAGAAGTATGTAAATGGCAGAAAGATATTGTGCTTTTGCTTCTGTAGTCACGTATAGAGCAAGTTTAGATAAGTTTATGTTAAATGTTTCTTAAATACCGTAAACTTTTAGTAAAAAATATTGGAAGTCAAATTTATCTATTACAAAAGTTATCTTACTGCACAACGTACGAAAACAGAGGCCCGTTGACTTTCAATGCCAATCATTTGTAGATGGTCCAGAACATTTCTCCACAATAGTATAGAAGGAAAAAAGATGAGTGATGAGTGATGATGATGCATAAACCGTATTCATGAATTTAAATGACGGTAGTGAACTTCTGAAACTAACCTGGACAAGAATGGTTTTGTTTGTCAATTTGTTACAATTTCTCGAAGGATTAGTTTCTAAACCTCCATTCAACAACACACTAATGGTTTCCATGACACTTAGTAGATTGATTGTCTACACGCATCAAATTGATACAGAAAAGCAACTACTAAGGCTTTTAAGATATAGTTGGAAATTGCATAAGCTAAACAAAGTAAGCAATTATGGTATCACCTTTTGTTGAGTAAAGCTGTATGTGGTTCCTTACCTTTTAGCTGACTGAGTTGTGATATTGTAAGCCCAGTCATATCCAGAACCTTAACAAATATATGACACTCAAACTTCTTTGTTGCCAATGGTAAAAAAGAAAATTAAGCAGAAGAAAAGTCAACACATACTATAAACTACTTTCCTAAATATTATAATCATAATTCAGTACTTACTAATATTATACGGTCTCTGTACTAATTTATTTGGATATGCGATTGAATATAGTTATGGATCTACAAATAGAAGATAGATAAAGTGATAAGTATAACACAAGAAGTAAATCCGCATGTAAACCAACATATTCGTCAAATCAAGTAAATAATTCTGACAGAATACTGGCCAGTGGCTATAAATACAATGTACTTCATGATTGCACAAGACCCATATTAAGAAAATTATAGATATGCCCACTCTAAAACCACAAACACATTAAGAAAATCAGTGATGCACATTTGTGCAATTACCACGGTAAGTAAAAATGGATAATACAATATTCTTACAGATGCTTTATCGTATGTACCGAGCCCAACGTCAACAACAATAATAGGCCACCCCTTTGATAAGAAAACAAAGAAACGTCAGTCAGGATCACATTGGTATATTTAAAAATCGCTCTATCTCTCCATCTAATATCAAGTATTTACTCTTTATTAGCAAAAACTCCAAGGAATCTGACGTATTTTGTCCCTTTTTAGATAAAAATTTAATGTGGTAAAAGTGAAACAAATAACGTAAGCCTTTATTAAAAACTTATGGAATAGATAATCTTTAGAAAGAGTACATTTTTGTATAAGCTGACATTCCAATAAGCTATGAATCGCGGACTCCTCTATAAAAATTAGCAGGAACAATTGGTTTGTGTATAATTAAGCAATAAGTTAACTGACAGTGATCAACAAGTTGTCTCATATGTCGGGAATGGCATTATGCATTTACCACACGAAAAAACGTTTCATATTTATTTAACACATGAGCGTTTACATAAAGATAGAAAAAACTCACCGATAATATGATATCAATCTCATTTGGATCCTCCATTCTAAACAATCAACCAGCTGAAAATAATCAAGATATTTATAGTTAGTATTGGACGGAAATAAGAGATATTGTTTCAAGTGATAGATATAAGCTTACCATTTTGTGGGCTTTCTAGACATTCCGATCTCTTGCTTTAAGAAACTGAACCAAAGCCTCAGTTGGATATCCTTGATGTAAAGTCTAAATAAATTAGCCATTTTAAGTCTTTAAACATGCAATAGCAGTCCACTAATCTGATTTAATCAAAGTTAATCTTGGTTCGGTTATCGTAATGCGAGATAGTCTGCAAAATCGAAGTATCAAATGATCTAAGATACTCGTTCAAAGACTCCATAAAAAACAAAGATACAATTGTTTTTTTAAACAATTTTAATAAGAATAGTGACAATTGATTATGATTATGGTAATCCAAAAATAAAAATATTAAAAGGTTTAAAAACTTTGATCTTTATCTTTAAACATTTTTATCATAAGGTCAAGCAGGATGTGATGTGATTCAGATCAACCAAAATGAAAGGAAAAAACCAATTACATATATAAGGAAATAAACTTTGGTATATCCAAAAAAGAAAAGAATCCATGATTAATCCATGATAGTAAATGATGTACTTTATAATGTGTGTTGTCAATGTGGCTCATCACTCAAAGGAAAGAAAGAACAAAATGTGATGCTAAGAAGATACCATATAGTTGGTAAAAAAGGGAGGTTTTTTGGATAAAGAATTTTGATCCTGATTTGGATAGATTTAGAATTGCTTTATCAATCTGAGATTATGATCATCATTTTTCTTATTATTCAAAGCCATGACAGTTTTTGCTATCCTTGAGTTACCATGCACACAACCTCCTTTGAACCTCCTTCCTTCTTTTATGGTATTAGATAATCGTCTCAAAAGAACCCTTCAATGATCATATCCTAAACATGCTCCAATATTTATATTTCCACGCAGTGCCATATGCAAAAAAAGCGACACAATAAAGTTATAGAAAGCAAACAAGATAATTTGATAAGAAAAGTATAGAAATCTAGAGACATACCATGTTGAGGCTTGAACATCGACTCACATGCTCCATAAAATGCTTGTTTCCAGTTGAATGGTTTAATGTTTTGTTTTTGGAAAATGTAACACAACCAACAGTTTGGTCCAATGGTTGAAGCATGCACTCTTGAGCGCCAAGAGCCGAGTTCGAATCCCACAAATGCTAATTTTTTTCGTATATTAATTCCCACCGGATACATATGCGTAGGTGGCATTAAGAAAATTCTTAAATGGCTTCCATGGGTGACTACAATGCTTATGTGGCATTCTTGGTTGCCTATGTGGATTAAAAATTGCCTATGTGTCTTTAAAAGGTAGTGATGTGGACTAAAATATTGGTGACGTGGCATTGTTGGGTGAATATGTGGCATTTGTGTATCCTGTTATATATAATGTAAGATATATTTTGCAAACGCCGGTTCCCTCGGCTTTTTGCAGAACCACTTTTTTGTACAGAACCTACAGAACCACTTTTGGACCAATAGGAATTTAATATTAATAAATAATTTTATTTAAATTGAAAGGGTATAATAGTAAAATGCATTTTCACTTTCTTTTTAAATTTTATTGATTAAAAAACGTTTTTTTAAATCCTTTAATTTTAAGAAATTAAAAAAATATATTTTTTTAATTCTATATTTTTCAGCATGCATATTTTCAGAAAAAACTAATGCATATATGTTTTTTTAATATTGTTAATTTCATATGTTTTTAGCGCATATTTTTTTTGCTTATAATGGTAATTGCACATATGTTTCTAGTGTACATTCTTTAATCTTCAAACTTTATAACCAAAAACATAAACACATACATGTAACCTCTAAATTAATAAATCAAGAACATAAATATCATTATTTTTGTTTGATATTAAATAAAATACAATTCAAAAAATAGTATTATCAAAATCATTACAACATATATGCACGTATTCTAAAAACATATATGCACGCCTTTCGAGAACATATGTGCACGCCTTTTTAAAAACAAATGCATTCGTAAATCATATTCGCACATCGTATTTCATAGGATTGAGCCATCTACATATATGCCCGTCTTCCAAAAACATGTGTGCACTCTTCAAAGAACATATGAGTACCCTTCCAAGAACATATATGCACGCTGCGTTTTTTTGTCAAATTA
The DNA here is from genome assembly GCA_026074375.1 of Tanacetum coccineum. Classification (NCBI taxonomy): domain Eukaryota; kingdom Viridiplantae; phylum Streptophyta; class Magnoliopsida; order Asterales; family Asteraceae; genus Tanacetum; species Tanacetum coccineum. Next base: position 10,007 of record BQNB010057683.1, on the reverse strand, counting down.
CTTTCTCATCAAATTCATTAGAAAATATATGCACGCTTTCAAAAAAACATGTATGTTTATGGTAGTGACATAAACTTGGCGTCCCGGTTTCAAAACAAAAACTAAAAGTTATATATTTAATCATAGCTAAAAGAATCAATCAACAAAGCATTGAAAATATTTAATTCATATAAAGAACATGGGCTTTTCGATAAGTGACTACATAGTCGTCGTATAGATAATCTTTTTTGTTTAAAAAAAGATAGATAGTGACTAACACCTAACAACTAAAAAACTCTAACAAAATAAATCCACGTCATCACGAAACAAGTCAAAGCCTCACGAAATAGATCCTAACCATTAAGTAATTTGTTACAATTTCTATAATACATAAAAAACCACTAACAGTTCAATAAATAGTGAAGAAAGTCATGAATGTTGAAAGATAAATGATCCAAAATTAAAAAGCAATGAAAACCCACTAACCTAACAATTAAGTAATCGTGAATTCGTGATACCCAAATAATTCAAAAGACTCACCATTATATAGAGCATGAATACGTGGAGGCCTAAAAACGAATGATAGTTATCAAAACTAAAAAGTATACCTAGAAAACAAATTGTAAGTCATTATTCATCTTCTTTTAGAACCAAAAGAATGAGACACTGGGTGATCTAACTTTTGCCCAATTCTTAAAATGAGACCCACTATTAATAAAGATCTATTTAGACTAGTTATATCATTCATGTGAACGATACAATACTCATATGGTCAATATTAATTATGGAATTCATGAAAATTAATGATAAAATTTATGGTTAGGTGATGTTGTCGAGTGAGGGAAATGATCTAATAAATATTAGTTTTTAGGATAAAGATGAGAGGAAATGAGAAGAAATGGTGGTTGCTTTAGATCTAGAATTAAGAAGGAGAAAAAGTTTGTATATCTTAAAAACAATGGACGGTTTCTAAAAATGAAAATATTAATTTCCTATAATACCCTTTTGGCTTTTTTTAGTTTTATAAATAATGGCTCAATCTTTTGATTAATTACATTATTGTCACAATTCATTATAGCCTTTGATCAACCTAATCCAATGGCTCATATTCATTTCAAATGGTTCTATAATCGTTAACATATTTACCACAACTAACCCTCAATACTGACTTATTACTTCAATCTTTTGTTGAATCATCATCATAGTTCACAGAATTTAGAAATTTGATATAGAGGGTGTGTGTTTTGGTTTGCTGATTTTAAAAGGCTTATTATTTTTTTGCTTTTATGTAATACTTGCTATATGATATGTGAAATCTTTACATAGCCACTTGTTCAATTATTTTTAATAAGCAGTCCTTAAAAAAGATAAATTAATGGAGTATAATTTCCCCGCTCGGTCCCCTGTTTTTGTGAGAGGATGAATGTGAATCATTGTCGAGAATATGAGGAGGCAGAAGACTGCTTATTTGTTTCGCCTCATTGTTCCTCATCTTCATTGAATTCGTTGTTGGGGTATACGAAAACCCTCCCATGAAAACACCTATCCATTAGCTTTATGCCAGACATAGAAGACGGGTGATGAAAATCAAATTAAAACCACTTACTAATTTTGTAGATCTGGATTGATGTTTGCTCGATCCAAAATTTTTTAATGAATTCGAGTAATAAGAAACCCTCTCCATTAAACAGGGATACGTAAACTTCTATTTCTTGCTTTTAAATTTGAGTACCAAGAAACAAAAAGAAAAACGAGATTCTGATTAGGATTAAGAATGAAACTAATTATGGTTTGGTCTCAGGTTCGGTTGATTCACGAATGTTCATTTGTGGTTCGTTTGCTTATAAGCTTATATATCATATAACTTATTTTCATATGTAGCTTAGTTATTATCTTAAGTATTTCGACTTATTAAACTAATGAGTATTCCGGTTATATATAGTCGGGCTAACTAGTGAACTTGTATCGAGCTAAACTTATGGACTAAAAACTCAACTAGTGATTTTGGGCTAACATTGGGCTATTTGGCCAAATGAGTGAAAACAAGTGAATTTGGACTTTGAAAACGGATTAATGAACGACCTATCGGATTTGTTTAATATTGGTTTAAAGTAGTTAAATTAGTCGTTGGAACATGTTCTGATAAAACGTAAGTTAAATGTAGTGATTTAAAATTTTGTCGGAAAATGATTATTTCGTGGAAAAAGTGTTTTTAATAAAGTCTATGACTTTGAAAAGTACCTATAAATGAACGGGTCATGTCGAAATTTTTTTAACATTTTACACTTAGAATATATTTTGTAAAACCCATTTTCTTAAAACCCGACAAAAAGACGAAATCATATTATTTTAAACATTTATATTTGAATTAAATAAATAAACTAAAATTACATACTTATAAACATAATACTGTTATTTTCTAAAAACTCGACAAAAAGACAAAATAATAAAATAATATTATTTTAATATTCGACTAAAAGACAAAAAAATATAGTTTTATATAAAACTTCTATTATTTAATATGTGTGTCTAAAACATTGTTAACGCTTATATCAAGAACAACTTATCCAATTTACTTGGGGTATCGGGTAAGTTGCCGAAACATGTTTAATTCTTATTTATTTATTTCGTATCCATTTATTTCATATACATTTATTTCTTATCTATTTATTTCTCATTTATTTATTTCCCATTTACTTATTTCTTGTTTACTCCTCCTTCAATTAATTTTTATTTACTACCTTCTTATTTGGTTCTGGATTTTCTATTTATTTTCTTATATAATACATACATGTATATATATATATATATATTGGCATTTTCTTTGCAGAACTACTTTTTTGTACAGAACCTACAGAACCAATTTAGGCCATTGGATGGGTTTGATCAAAGGTTAAAATTAAAAGTGACTAGATTGCAATTCAATAAAAGATGAGGGCTTTTTTTCAATTAAACAAAGTACTGAAAAGGGTATTATAGGTAATACAGTTTAATTAATTTCAAAAAATTCGATGATACTTGGAAACTGATTTAATAGGATCAGTTACTTTCTTTTTCTCTCACACACAATCATCCCTCCCTCAAACCCTAGCCTCCACATCAAAAATCTTCTTTCAGTCTTTCTAGTAAACTGATAAAAATCATATATATTCATTCTCTGTTTGTTCGATCTAAAAAAAATGAAACATCGGTAACCCTTTTTTCTTTGTCTTCAGACAAAATAACCACACATCTATGTGATGTTTGTGCTAGAGGGAAGATGACGACTCTAACATGGCTTTGTAATGGTTTGGATTTTTTTGAGTTTTATTCTTTAGATGTGTCGACAGTTGTGTTATGGAGGAGAACCGAGGCGGTTGTGGCTAGATGAGGAGGTGAACGACGGCGGTTGGATTAGAATGAAGGCGGCGATGGCGACTATACGACGGCGGTTGGATTAGAATAAAGTTTTCTCTTGTTATTCTGTTGCATTCTACGGTTTCAGTCATTTGACCTTGTTTCTAACAATTGAATTAATTTGCAGATGGCGACTGAATTCGGAAATGATTTCCACAATCTTGTACCCTTATCAAAGCATCCATACAAGTATGATGACACATCTTTGATCCTGCTTTAAGTTTTTCATTCTTGTTCATAATTATATAGTATCAAATTATGTGGAGGATTCTTGTATTGCTGTTGAAATTTTTGGTAGAGGGTCTGAATATGAGAATGAGGAAATAGCCTAGTCCGTAAAGGAAGAAAAGAAGGGGAAACAGAGAGAAAATATTGCAGAAGATCTATTTAACAAAACAAAGGTGCATCTATTAGCTTAACATTTATCTTATAAGAACAAATTTTCCCAGGCATAAACTAGAACATGTAACTTGGGAATGGTAATAGGTCAAAATAGGTTCTCGGTGAGAATCTGATTTAGGTCAATACGTGCAAGTTTCTAATAGTGGTCAAAATGGAACAATATCTACCCACTAAAACTTTTGTTGTTCTTCTTATAAAACAATAGATGAGTAGTTCACATATTAAATACTGCTATTACATAAATGGTACTTAAATAATTATCTAATTCTACTTGACGAGGTCTGTTTTTGGCTAAGTTTTTAACATTTGATATGTTGAAGATAGATATAAGCTAAGTTGTTATATATTTTAGGAAATTTGCCACCCGCCATAGATGATTATAGTTGCTTTTTGTAATTTCTAAATAATGTTTTTAGGCGAAGCAACGTGGAGCGGCTGGTTTTCTTCGAGGATTTTAACTCGAAGATGAGGCAGACAATCTTTTTGTTATGGTATGGAACATGTGTCTTAAAATCTTAGCATCTTTATACAGTACCTTAACAATGAAAATAGAGTTGGAAATTGTCGAGTGTAAGGTGCTGTTTGGAACTGTTACAAAAATTGTTGCCAGCTTATTTCTACGATAGATTGTTGGCACACTAAACCCCCTTTGGGGAACGCGGATGGTATTTTATGCCTAGGTTGTGACTTGTATATATCCCTGATGTAACTGTAAACCCTAAGTTCTAACCTAATTTGAAATTGATTAGAGTGACTGGCTAGTGCAGCCGTGAACTTACTCTTTTGATCGAACCACGTAAACACTTGTTTGTTTCTTCGCTTGTATTGTTGTTTAATGTCCGCTTGTTGTTTTAATGTTTCTTGATTTTCCAAACAAAACACAAGAATAGTTGACTGCAACTATTTTGTAACGGCTGCAATTATCTAGCAAGAGGACAAGTGATGTAACTAAAACATCAACCTTGCAAAAAATGTGATAAATTTATGATTATATACATGTCTATTTCGTTATATTTGATATATGTGTTTTGTAACAGGTGTGGTAGGTATTAAAACAAATGTTATTCTATTCCTATTAGCTTGATTAGTCGATTGCTGAGAAAATGTTTCATTCTTTTCTCTAAGTACAAATTTGTTGGTTTTACGCTATTTTAAAGTTTTCAAACATTCTCAATGGAAAAGTGATTATAAGAGAAAATGTATGCCATTACCCTTACATTTATCTAGATGACTAGCATATATGTATAGTGTGCATGGTTAAAATCTGAAAAACATAATGCATTTTTGTTATGGGCTAGAATAGGAAAAAAAGGGTAAAAAAAACGCATGCCGTAGGTAACTTAGCTCAAGATTATTTCTCCCATATCAAGTCGCTATTATTTGAACATTACTTTTTATATGTTATAATAATCATGTTCTTTTTTAATGTGTAGTTAAGGCAAAATCATGTGCTCAAAAAAATTGCAGCGTGCATGGATGTTTTTAGAAGACGGGCACATATGTTCTAATAAATTCGACGAGAAACGCATTGTGCACATATGTTCTCGAAGCCGTGCTTATATGTTCTCGAAGCCGTGCATATATGTTCTCGAAGCTTGCACACATGTTTTTCGAAGAGTGCACACATGTTTTTGAATCTCTTGCACATTTATATTTAATAATATACATTTGTATTAAAATTGTATTTCCTTTGATCTCAAATTTTGTGTAATGTATTTACGTTTTTGTTTTGTTGTAAATTTAGAGATTACATGTATATGTTCATGTTTTTTGTTATAAATTTTCAAAGATAATGTACACTAGAAACATATGTGCAATAGTCATTTTAAGCAAACAAATAAGCTTCATGGCTAAATAACTGTACGCAGGAAACGTATGTAAATTTACAGTATTTAAAAAAATCATATATGTACCTTATTTTCTTTGGTTAAAATTTGTATCCTGGAAAAAAAAATTAAAAAATTCCAAAAATTTAGGTGTTTAAAAAAACATTTTTTAATTAATTTAAAAAAAAATAATTCTAAAAATTTAGGGGCTTACAAAAACGTTTTTTAAATAAGAAAATTCAAAAATAAAAAATCAAAATGTGATTTGACTATTCTACCCTTTTGAATTAAAGAAAAATACTAAATTCTAATTGGTTTAAAGTGGTTCTATAGGTTCTGTACAAAAAAGTGGTTCTGTAAAGAACGGTCCCCTATATATATATATATATACTAGTTACAGAACCCGCCCGACGGGCGGGTTTGTTTCGGGGTTTTTTTAGTTTAAGAGTGCAACTGTTGGATTTTTAACACAGCGTGATGGTTTTTTTTTTAAACTTTAGACGGTTTGAGAGCAGATGAACTGTTTACTAATGGGACGGGAAGTAACTCGCCCGACGGGTGGGTTCGTTTTGGGTTTTTTTAGTTTAAGCGTGTAATTTTTAGATTTTTAACACAACGTGATTGTTTTTTTTTAAACTTTTAGACGGTTTGAGAGTATTTTTTGTTCTATTCAAATCTAGATGAACTGTTTACTAATTTGACGGGAAATGGGTTAGTTTATGTATTGTATTTCCTAGTATAAACAATTAAACTTGTAAATAATTAAAATAATAAACGTGAATGCATGGTGTCTGAATTTGATGTTATTTATTAGGCTAATAATGTTTTTGAATGATAACAAAGTTAATAAGCAATGTGGATTTCGTGTACACCTAAGAGGAAATGAATTATGTAAGCAAGAATATTTATGATCAATAATTACATAAGAAGTAGAAAATTGCCTTAATTAGTTACTTGTTAGGATATGAAATCGTGAATAGGTTACCAAAAGTCGTCATGTTTGTCTAAAACATCGATTTGTTTTTAGTGTGTTTTTTTGATAATAAATTTAATATCCAATGTCCATTCCGCGAACACGTAAGAGTAAACTACTTATGTACGTAAGAAATGTTTGTTAGCCATAATTTATTAAATTGTTACGTAAGTAAATTTAGATTGTCTTTTTAGTTAATACTTATGTTTTTCTATGAGAACATTTAGTTAACAAATGTATAATGTTGAATATTAATGGTTATTTGCATGAGAGTACAAATGAACACCATTTGTGTATTTAAGTTGTATATTTAAAAATCTCAGTGTACTAAATGAATAAAAGATAAAAGTTTAAGATTTTTAAATGCCGCCTTTATAACTTACCACCGGCTCTCCTTCAAGGGATAATATTAAGTGTAGTCACATAACCATAATTTTTAAAAATTGCAACGAAACAAAGTTGTTGCAGTACTAAAAAAAGGGCATAGAGCCATGTTAAAAAGACTCGTACATCCTGGTTTTTCATGAGGGTTCAAAAGGGAGGAGACTTTATGTGAAAAGCATATAGAGCCCGGTGATCTTCGTTTCTAATCTCAACAGCTCCACTATGCAAAACCAGTTCCCGTTGATTTGATGTGGTTTTCATTTTTATAATCCAAACACGCGCACTTGTCAAGTACTACCTGAATAAGCAATCATTGAATCTGTTCAGTTTTAAGCTAAATAGAGAAAATCTAAAAACATCTAAATAACAAAACACTAAGCACGCATACATGTGATGATAGTAAGATCTCTATACAGTAGTGCAAAGTGCATCCGTAATCAAGGATGTTACATAAAAGTTAATTGAGTTGTCGTGATCAGGAAAAGGGTGTCATTTTTAGCTTCAAAAAAGATAAATAAGAATTAGAACATCAAAGTCAAAGTGAAAACAAACCTGGGGTTTGGCCGTTTAGATAATGAAACTCAAGTATATTTTAAAATTCATTAGTGTCATGTGTTCATGAATCCACCTTATCATTAAAGTTTATGCTAACAATAGCGGCATGTTTAAATTTTAACATTAAACTAAAAAAACTTATATTACACTACTTTACAATACTTGAACAATGTAATCGACATTATCTGCATACAAAACCTGCTCCATTAAGTATCTTGATTATTTCATGTTTCATCTGGTATGATAACATTTGGATTCCAAACAGGTGGATCTACCTTATAAACTGATCCTTTACCATTGGATGATATGCTCCACAAACTACCACAAGATTTATCAGAAGTGGCAGCCTTTGACTTCATAAGCGGATGCTTTGCATTCTTCTTCCCCATCCCGTTTGCAACTACCCGTGATGGAGGGGCAAGTTTGATGAGTTAACTCGGATTGTACATGCTATATACATTAAAAAACATGATATAATGATAGTACAGTTGTGTGATCTACCATGGCTTCTTTACAGCTCAATTATAGATCGATTTGTGTCCTTAAGTTTTTTGCGCCTCCTCTTGTCACATTTTCAAATAAGTTATGAGCATTCACAAATTAAATGAGAAGTAAATAATAAGGTTAAGAAAAATAACTTGTATGTCTTACATGTTGCATATGACTGAAATTATGCTTACCATTTTTAAATGTATTGTTGCTTGCAATGATACCTAAATGTAACGCTCTTTAATTTTTGGTCATTCTGCACTATGAATTCTATTTTCTCAAGATCTTAATATGCTTATGACTACTTATTTGTTCCTTTCAAGTAGATTATCAGTCTTGAATGTTGGGATAAACACATGCACATCTCTACTTATTATTGTGTAAATTAGCACTTACGAAAACAGTTCAAAAATAAGCAAATCCTAAAAAACCTACAATGGGTACTTATCTTAATTGCTGACTCGAATTAGGTTAGTGACTTAGTGTCCTCATCTGGTTTTACTCCTAGTTCCTCCATGTCTACCAACACCTGATTATAGAGAATATTACTGTTTACACATAACGTTTACATATAAACCGGATCATTCTTACATTAATGGATTAAAATCACCACTGCTAGAAAACACTACTGCTTAATCACTTTGTTGTACCTTGTGTCGCTCCTACAGATTAGCTCGATTAGCTCTGATTCAGATAAATGCATATATCGTTTGTTTCTTTACATTTCTAAATAATGATTTATACTTCTCTACAAAATGCTATCATTTAATCAATAAGACCAACCTCATGTTGATTACTGATGACAAGATCTAACTATACTTATGACTTATAATTATGAACAACTCACCATATAGATATAATGAAGATGCATAAAAGTCGCATTATAAATATAAGTCATTTAGATGAGGAACTACACAATGTGAATTCCATCACGCTATTAGGATCTTCAATCTATTTATATAAGAACCTAGCAATAATAATCTAATATAACCAATTGACGTTTCAATTGGCCTGATCTTGTACCATAGCAAATATAAAAAAATAGAAGCCGATGGTACCCGAAGCCTGCAAAACCTCTAGACCATCCTTGAACAAAAATATTGCATCCTGGTTCAAACACATATTGTATGGATACGCACCTAGACCCCATTTTTTACTTTTTGTAGTACCATTTATGAAGTTCAGACTTGGATAAAATATATTGGATTACTTTTTTATCAAACAATGAGCTGCACTAAGTATCTTATTTGGCTAATTGTTGTTGGTATTATATATCTTATGTAAACTAAATCAATCTTATTTTTAGTTTTGTTAGAAATAGAATTGGATTCGTGGCAAAGTTTGGTGTTGCTAGATCACTGATAAGTGGATCTTTTTCAGGAGCCACGATCTCTCGGAATCCATTAAAAAGTTCCTCATCATCAGCACTTGCTGCATCTATGCATGCAAATGAGTTTTAGAGCAGGTTGCCTCTTTGGGCTTGGCTATATGGAGCGACAAAATAGCATAATTTAGCATAGTTATAAGTTGCACAGGGTGTAACTGTTTAGTGCAGCGAATCTCCTAAATCGTCTAATACAAAAATCAGAATATTATTCAGATAATATAAATTTTTAGTTTATTTTGATACACTGTTATTATTAATAAACATATTATTTTGAAAAATAAGTTTTGCTCAACCCAACCCGCCCATGTTGCTACATTTATTTGCCATATTGACAACATACCTATCTGGACAATAAAATGGTAAAATGGGTCAAACTCAATGTTGCATATCAGTTTAAAAAAAGTGACAAAGCATACCTGAGAGCATAACCAGGAGACGATCCAAACATCACTCTTTGCAAAGCATAAGTGAAAGCCTCCTCATATTTGTGCTCATAAACCAACATAGGCAATTCTTTTGTCGGATCCACTGGTGCTTCAATCTATAACACAAAGTACTACATGGTGAGAATCTCGTATGGAGTAGCTTAAGCAAAACAAAAAAAATTGTAATGGAA